>LPNX010258995.1:440131-460027 GCA_001517045.1 Pseudotsuga menziesii
GATTGTGGTCCATTGGGTCTAAAGAGTCTGCAGCGGGACAGGGGAAGGCCATACAAAGTGTGATTCACCTAGTGGGGTGAAAATCGCTATAACAATCCTAATAACCCAACATGGCTGAATTCCCCTCCCAATCAGGGTCGAATTTCCCTGGGAGACTCAAAATTACATTTTAATAATACTTATGTGGGTACTACCGATCCAACTTACAATAGAGGTTTTATCTCAAGACTTTACATGACCAAATACATTAATGACATCCCTAATCAGAGAAACAACATCTCTGAAGAGAGGAATAATAATAATAAAACAAAATATAATATCTTCCACAGTTACATTTCTTTAACAAATAATATGACATTTTACACTTCTTATTAACACATGTGATCAACTATCCATAATCCACATGGTACCCCCTCCTCTCTGGTCTAACACCCTTTTTAGTTTCCCCTTGGAATTCATTTCAACTCTCTTTTCCCACTCCATGTTTGTTTTGTATGAGATTTTTTTTTTTTTTTTTTTTTTTTTAAATTTCTGTTTTGAATGAGAATACGCCGTTTAAATTCTCTCTACATGTTCCTTATCTAATTTGCATGAAAACGGTTTCTGTTTTGCATGAAATTTTTGGGGTTACAAATGGTGGTGGTACTAAGGTTAGAATTAATGGTTTTTTGAGCACGAGAAATTCAGTTGGTATCACCCTTGTTTCCTCTTTACATATTTCTAAACTTATGCATTATGAAGAATAAAGGAAAGCGGTATGACCACATTTTTGTTCAAGGAAGGCAGGGGAGTGTTGAATTCAACACCAACAACACTTATAAACCACTGAAATGCCAAATCAACTTCTACAAAACCAGAAGTAACATACTCGACATGAGTAACAACAAACAATCACCTACATGAGAGTAACAACAAACAACATGCTACAACCAATGAGTAACAACAAAAAAATTCAACTCTATTCTAGTGACCCCTGCATTCATAGACTTATCCCAATAATCTGTTTCAACTCTGAAATAAATTTAACATCTCATCTACTGTCAAGAATACAACTCGAAAAGCTAACTTACTTCAACAAAATAACTTCTTCACACTGTCATGACAACAAACATCCATCTACAAGACTATATAATTGCACTCAATAAAAGCTACAACAAAACATATTACTCCAACAATCAAAGAATTAATCAAATGCTTTGTTCCAATAATTAAACTAATCCAACATTCTCACAATAAAATATATAACACATAAAATTAACTTGCTACAACAAAAACCTCATCGAAAAAAGCATAAGTTTACAAACTCATAAAACAGAGCATCACAAAATTACAGAGCAAAACCTCTGTTTTTCTATTCAACACAACATCTTTGATCTGATTTATTTTCAAATCTAAGGTTACATATATATACATATTTCTAATATTGGTTCATTAACTAAACTTGACTCCTTACTACACCAAAAACTAACTCTAATAATAATACTCTATTTCTCTGACATTTGATAGGATGGTAAAATCAAGACTATGTTTTTCCTTCATAGATACAAGGAAATGTGTTTCCCCTTTATGTTTGATAAGATGGAACAAGGCAATGAATACCCCTTCAAACATTCTATGCTCAAGTCGGTGTGGCTGTGAAAGGGGTTAAACAACTCTTCGATATTTTGGCAGTCATCTGGCAAGGCGGTAGAAAATTAATTCCGCCATTCTCTCCCTACACCCAAAAAACTTAGTGCTATTTCAAAAATTGTTGATACTACTGTAACAAGTAACAAGGTTTTAGAATAGAGTTGTTATATCATACTAATTCCTATGTTCTCTCTGTAAAATTCAAACTCAAAAACTTGCTTCACATTCTTCTTCAACTCTTGCATGAGCATTTGTTTTTCTTTCAACTCCAAATTTTAAAACCTGTGAATTTTGTTTTCTACTTTATCTTCATTTTTACCTTGATCTTCTTCAACTCTTGCATCACTCGTAGCTTCATCCATGTCTTCATTTTGACTTTGGATCGTAATAATCTAGAATCCTTTTGTTCAATAGCTTAAGTATAAACACAATACTTGTTTTCATCAACTTGATTTGACTGCTCACAATTAACATAACCTGCACACTTAGAAACTGTTTGTGCCAGAAATTGTTTCTAAGGCCAGAGAAACAAGCCAACACACACTCAAGATAAAATTCAATAAAACAGATAGGTTTAGGGTTTCTGTAATGTGTCTTTGGTTGTGAACTTTGAAAACAGTCAGGGAATACATTCATAAGTAAAGCAACTATTGAATCATAAACAATAAAAGATGAAGATGCATGATATATGTAACAAGATCAAACAGAAACAGTATTGAGGTTCATACATAAATGACAGGCATTACCAGCATATAATCATAAACCAGTCAATGAATATATCAATTTAAGCAACTCAACAAGATGAAAAATGAAGCCAATACTGAGAACTGAAGGGTAAAAGTCATAAATATCTCATAGTTTCATCAATCACTGCATACAAGAGTTTTGTACCTTACTCATGAACAAGTCTGAAAACCAACTGAGCTTGAAGACCTCCTGAAAGCTCTCAAAAATCGAACCCTGCTAATGATTCTCTAATCTCCCTAAATAGAGTTTCTTTACAAAATCAGTTGGGTCTAAAACCCTAACTGCCTCTATCAACTCGCTGAGGTAAAGTAAAAATGTATAAAGTTTACAAAATTACAAAATATGCTAAAAATAGTAAATCACTAACATATGTGTTTATCAAAAGATAACAACTAACTAAATGGACAACTGTCTCAAATCCTCTTCGCTGTCTTAGCTAAGAGAGCAATTCCATCTAGGGCTTGGTCTTTCCTCTTGGCCTTCTTCTGCTCCTGCTCCATGTCCTCTATCTTCTTGGTAAACTCCTTGTTTCTCTGTTGCAGGTCCTGGACTGTTCTTTCCAATTCTGTACACTGTATGTCAGTAGCCCTTTTCCTCTTTAGTGCTTCCTTTGCTACTGCTACTAATTCTTGGAAATGATCATTTACATCTTGAAGGTCCTCTCTCAACCTTTTGTTAGCCATCATTAAACCATCGTTGACCTCCTGCATATAAATCATTTGGTGCTTGTACTGTTTCACAGATTTCTGCAAATTCTCTTTGTCACTGTCAAAAGACTTACTTGCTGTGGGGTCCTGTTCAGCCTCAGGTATCCAAGGTATACCAAGCTTTTTGAAAATCTCAGCCTCATCAACTAATAGGTCTGCAGGAACATCTTCAATGCCAGGATTTTCTTCACCTGTTGCTTCAACTAAAGGAGCTTCTTCTTTAAACTGTGGCTGTTTTGAAAGATCACCTCTTATTTCAAGATATATTTCAGATAATTTAGGCATAGGCTGACTTGAATCTTCTAATGATGTCAATGAACTCTTGGTTTTTGCAGGATGCACATAAGAATCTTTTACAGCTGTTGGCTTCTGAGATAAGCTCTACTGTCATCTTGAATTTGAGAGTACCAAAGGTTACCATGTCATTTTTTAAACCTTGAGAAAACTTACAGGACACCTCTGCATCATACCCATCTAACCTCCTGAAGAAATCTATCCAACCTGCCTGTTGAAACAATTCAACAAATCCAGGGAGCTTCTCAACCCAAGTTATATCAGAGGGCTCAGCCCTGTTCACTTTACCACTCTTACCACTTTTGCCCATCTTTTTCTTCCAGGGGTGGAAACTATATGGCTTTAGGTTTCAGTTTTTATCTGACAGATGTTTGCTTTATTCGAAACTCTTCTCTACTAGAAACCTTCTAAATTGATTGCAGACTACTCAGAAGTTGTATGAGAGGAATATAAAGCAACAACAATCTCAAACCTATTACTTTCAGCGTTCAACAGTGTAAATAGAAAGTTGGTACTAGGCTTTCATCTATTATCAACTCCTCGTTATTTCCATCTGCTTTAAGAAACAGTAAATTTCCACACCTAACAACCTAAGTCTCCCTGCAACTTTTAAAACATTCAGTTCCTTCTGTATTGTTGAGGAAAATAGGTATCATGTAAATTATTCATTCAGAAAAAGAGGACTCTTCTTAATCTGCAGATAGAAACCTTGTGTTGAAAAGACAAGGATGATAATCTTATACTCTGTTCATTTCTTATTCCAAACTTGACCTCAAGACCAACTGATCAGCTTTAAATCATGCAGTGAAAACTGAGTGTTTAGGATGTCTAGGTCTTCACATTGTCTTAAAAGTACAAAAAAAATTTCTCATATTGCACCAGCAGCAGTATTGATATTTAAATCCTCATGACATACACAGTTTTCGACCCTACCTCCTTGAAACTTCAACAAATGCATAGTCCAATAGTAAACTAATTTTCAATCTTCACCTTAAAAGAGCATCTCAACATGACCCAGGCAGCTACTTCCTTGGATGAATTTTCATTTCATAGCACATTTTAACATTTACATCGATCAATTTTGATAAAACGAAGCCTGCCGGAAAAACCCCCAAATTCGCTGGTATATGGGTTTATCAAGAAATACCTGCTAACTGATCGACTGCAGTGGTTCAAACTCATGTCCTGGGCTGTTAAATGCTTCTCCTCAAGTGTACATATGTCCTTCAATAATCAATTTGACTGCCAGTATCGGAATTAAAAAGCCCTAATTTCCCGTTAGCCTTCATAACCCTGTTTTTGTTCTGTAGCGACACAATCCAGTTTTTAAGCATTTATGGTTACCCACGAACTCTTTCGCCTTTGACAGTGCATGTAAATGACAAATCATGCCACATTAGACCGAAATTCGCTGCTAACTGTCAAACCAAAACGCATTAGGAGTAATAATGGCCATGATTTGCTCCACGACTTGGGAACACTTAGAATCATGATAACTCTGTAGCTCACACGTAGCAAACGACTCACAACACGGGATTAGTCATTCATCGACTGAAATCATGATGAAATTTTGCTAAAAAATCGGGAAAAAAGAAGGCCGCGATATTCTTGTAGCGTGCCTTTGGTGATTGTTCGCTCCGGTGCTACAAGAATAATTTTAGTGCTATTTTCTCGCGGTTTTTAAGCATTTTGTATAAGGTTTTAAAAGCTGCTTGAGTGATAGATATGCTGAAAGTATGCTTAGTGAATCCACATCTGATACAATGACTTTCAAAAATCCTTCAACAAAAAACAACCTATGGCTTAAAACTAAAAATTTCAAAGCACGCCCAAAATTTCATGTAAATACTAAACAAAATTTTCTAAAGAAGGAAAAATCCAACTAAAGTAAATGAAATAACTGGAAAGAAGAAGGAAATCAAACCAAAATTTAAGAAACAAAACCAAAATTGAAGAAACAAAATTCAGACTTAACATCTAGCTCCAGCTATGGGATGAAGACCTCCCTGCGAGGCTTCAAGAACATGTAGACCAGTGCCTTCTGTCCTCTATTTACCTATCTGCAAAACTTCCATTGGGCCATGGAGTCTTTTTATGATTCACTCACTGGTATGTACAATGATCAGTGAAAATGCTCTTATAAACTATAGAAATGTTTGAGGAATCGCCCATTAATAGGGCTAGACAATTCCTCACCTTCTAAGGACTGCAAGACAAAAGTATTGTTCTCTAACACTTTTGATACCAGAAAAGGGCCAAACCAAAGATTATCAAACTTACCATGCTTACCCTTTTGCTCCTTTCTTGCATCCCATCTTAAAACAATCTCTCCTTCTGAAAAAGTATTTTCTTTAATATTTCTGTCAAACCTGTTTTTAACCTTGGCTCTATACAGCTGTGCTTTTTCATCCACCTTCTCTCTATTTTGCTGTAACTCTATCATTTCAAATATTCTCCTCTGCATATCATCTGGTTCCTCTTGAGAGTTCTGGAGGAATTTCATCACTGGAATCCCTAGCTGAACAGGGAAAACTGCTTCTGTACCATAAACCAGCTGATATGGAGAAGTACCAATTGCATGTTTCACTATAATCCTATCTGCCCACAATGCATACTTCAGCATTGAATCCCAAGACCTTTTGTTATGCTTCAGCAGTTTCTTGATGCTTTGAATGATGTTCTTGTTAGATGATTCATCCTGACCATTTCCCTGAGGATAATAGGGAGTTGAGTGCTTCAAAATGATGCCATTTTTTTCACAAAAGGCCACCATTGCCTTGGACTTGAATGCCTTGGAATTGTCTATTACTAATCTCTGTGGACAACCAAACCGACTTAGGATGTTTTCTTCAATAAATTCCATGATTACTTTGTCTGTAGCATTCCTTGTGGGAATAGCTTCCACCCATTTCGTGAAAAAATATGTTGCAGTCAAGATCCAATGATGCTGTCCTGAAGATGCTGTATTGATTTCTCCAATAAAGTCCAGACCCCATTGCTGAAAAGGGGCATTGACTGCAATAGGTTTCAAAGGCAAAGACAATAATTTCTGCTTACCGGCAAATTTCTGACAGGGAATGCAAGCTCTTACCTGCTGGTAAACATCTATGAATAAGGATGGCCAATAATATCCAGCTCGTAAAATTGTGCAAGCTGTTGCTTTCCAATATTTATGCCCTCCACAGGAACCTTCATGTGATTCTGAGATCACTTCACCTATTTCAGATTGGTCCAAACATCTAAGCAAGATACCCCCTGGATCCTTCCATAACAATTGATCCTCTACCAAACAATACTTAGTAGCTTTGAGTTTCAAAGATCTAGCAACCTTCTTGTCTAAATGCTCAGGACATTGCAGAAATAACAAAAAATAGACTATGTCTGCATACCAGGTAGATGCTGAATAGAAATCCATGATCGTCTCTTTCTTCAGTGCTGCTTTCTCTTCCTCTTGATCTATTTCTTCAGCCATAACATGCAGTCCCAGAGCTTGACAATTTGAATAAGCCAACAGCTTGGCTAAACCTTGTCCTTTAACAAGCTTGGTGGGTCTGATCTCTACATCATACTCCATGATCTTTGAAATCCATCTGCCTCTCTTCCCTTCACTATCAGGCTGTGTTAAAACATCTTTCACAGCAGCATTTGGAACAAATGAAATAACTTTTGAGTGCAGGACGTAAATTCTGAAAATTTTTAAAGCCTTCACCAGAGGATAAGCTTGATTTTCTAATAAACTGTACTTCAGCTTAGAATCCCTAAGAGTTTTACTGAAAAAGGCAATAGGCTGTTCCAATCCTTCTTTATTTTTCTGAAGTAAAACTGCTGTAATTGTGTCTTCTGATGCAAATGAAAAAGTAAGAAACTCTTTGGTGAAATCGGGGCTTACCAACACAGGTGCTTCAGTAAGAGCCACCTTGATTTTTTCAAATGCAGCCTTTGCTTCAACAGTACACCTGATTTCCTGGTCCTTCTTCAACATGGCTGTGATTTGTTTAATAGTTTCAGCAAAGTTGGGAATAAACCACCGCAGAAAATTTATCTTGCCAATGAATGACTGCACATCCTTTTTACTCCTAGGTAAACTGATCTTCAGTATAGCTTTCACTCTTTCAGGATCTATTCTGATGCCATCAACAGACACCAAATGGCCAAGTAGTTTACCTTCTTGCACAGCAAAATGTGACTTCTTGGGATTAAGGAATAGGCCAAATTTTCTGCATTTTTGGAAGGTCTGCCTTAAATGCTTCAAGTGCTCATCATCTGACTGAGAAAAAACTGTAATATCATCCAAATAAATAACCACAAACTTATCCTTTTCACCCACAAAGGCAATATCCATTGCTTTCTAAAAGGTTGCTCCAGCATTCATCAGGCCAAAAGGCATCTTGTCATACATGAATGTCCCCCAGGGAGTTGTAAAGGTTGTCTTCTCCTTGTCATCAGGGTGCATTGCAATCTGATTGTACCTTGAAAAACCATCCACCATAGAGATCCTCTGAGCTCCAACTACTTGCTACAATACCTGTTCAATATTAGGAAGAGGATAGTTGTCTTTTAATGATGATCTATTTAGATTTCTGAAGTCAACACATAATCTAATTTCTCTATTCTTTTTTCTGACAGGAACCAGATTAGAAACCCAGGAAGAGTACCTAAGAGGCACTATTATCTTTGCATCCAGCAGCTTCTTTACTTCTTTCTCAATCACAGGAAATAAGGCTGGATTAATCCTTCTTAGTTTCTGTTGGAAAGGTTTAACATTAGGCTTCAAAGGGACCTTATGCTGAATGATTGTTGTATCATAGGTTCTCAGCTCTTCATAAGACCAGGCAAGCACATCTACATGTTCTTTCAGAAGTTTGAGGTATCTATTTCTTTGTTCAGCTGATAGAGATTTGGAAATTTTTACCATTTTTGGATGTTCAGCAGAACCAAT
Organism: Pseudotsuga menziesii; assembly: GCA_001517045.1. Lineage (NCBI taxonomy): Eukaryota > Viridiplantae > Streptophyta > Pinopsida > Pinales > Pinaceae > Pseudotsuga > Pseudotsuga menziesii. The sequence goes on from LPNX010258995.1 coordinate 448,448, forward strand.
GTTACAGTCCACTACATTGTCTTCTGAAGATTGAACCACTGGATTTGAAGGAGTATCATCTTTGGTAAATATTCTTTCTAAAGGTACTAAGCCTTTGGGGATGAAGTTACTCTTCAACTCAATAATTTTATGACCTGCTATCTCATGTTCAGCAAACTTATTTTCAGCAGATTCGCTTTCAGCAGATTCATCTAACTGCTCATCCCCTTCATCTTCTTCTTGATCAATTTGGGAATTAGTAAACTCATCTGTAAGCTCAAGAAATTTTTTGATTTCAATGTCATCTTCAAATACCCTCCAGTGCCTCACATTATCCGGTACACATGGTCTGTACCTCACCTCTATGGGATACCTCAGCTGAGTAGTTTTAGGAATTCTAAAGTGTGTGGCAGCCAAGGCTAATGAGTCTGTAGTTTCATTATGATTCCTTGGAATATGAGTGATATTAAATGCTACAAAATAGTTTTCAAGCATATCCCATACCTCATTCCGGTACACTTTCAACAAACCCTGCTTTACTTGATAGTTGTTCTTGACCTGCTGAACAACCAATTCGGAGTCGCCAAATGCAGCAATTTGCTGAATGCCTAAGTCTTTAGCAGCTTTCAGTCCCAGTAGCAGTGCTTCATACTCAACAGTATTGTTAGTGGTAACAAACTCCAGCTTATACATGAGTTTCATTGTTTCACATCCAGGATAAATGAGTAGGACTCCAACTCCAGCACCTTCTTTGCACGAAGATCCATCAAAGTACAGCTCCCACAATACATCTTCTTCCTCTCTGCTGTGTTTTATTGGCTGATCTTTTTCCACTTCTAACAGACCAGCAGAATTATCCTCATCACTGAAATGTAACATGCATGTACCAAGATCTTTATCAACAGAGTACAGTGGGTGATTAGTGGGATGCTTGTCATCTGTCACTATGTAAGCAAACTGCAGTTCTCTATACAGTCTTCTATTTTCTCCACCAAACACTGGAATGGTGGCATATGAAAGGTCCATTTGTAAGGTTCCCCCAACCTTTTTAGCCCATGACCTAGACAGAAGTAAGCCAAACTTTGGGGTAATGTTAGCTACTACAACATCCATTATCACACTTTTCATAGGCAACTGAGCTAAGCTGACAACCATATCTTTAATTACTCCTAAACATTTCACAGCTCGGGACTCAAAGGCATATAGATCATGGTAAGGTTTGGTGATACTGAGGCCCAGGGCTTCCATTACAGCTTTTGGCATCAAATTGTGGGAGGCTCCTGAATCTAAAAGAAAATTGTGAATCATTTGGTCATGGACAGTCAAGGTGACATAAAAGGGAGGAGAAGCACCAACCTCATTTTCAGTCTTCTCAACCAGAGTTGATCCAATAAAAATTCTTGGGCTTTCTTCCTGCAAATTAACTGTATCTGAAACAGGCTGATTACTGGGTACATTCATCACTTTCAGAACTGTTTGTTTATATGATGGGTTCTTTATTAACTCAGTCAAAGGCAAAGGAATCTTTAACTTCCCTAGTTCATTCTCCAAACTGAAATTCTGGACAGATTTGTTTACCTCTTCAATTTCAGGACTCTTCTTTGATTTTTCTGCAAATTGCTTCTTTTCTATGACAGGATCAGGTACTTGTTTAGCAGGAACATCTGCAGCAGGAACATTTGTAGCAGGAACAACGGCTTTCTTTTTTGGGGCCTGCACCACTTGCTTTGGGCCTGATCTGAGATTTATAGTCTTCTTTGGTCCATTTTGATGAATAGCAGCAGTTACAGCAGTCTTTTCTAACTCCAGCTCATCCACATCTTTAAACATATCAGCATCATAATATTCTGAATTCAGAAAATCTTCTTCAGTAACAAAACCTGTAGATAATCCATCCCCAAAGTGGTTCATATCCTGATTAGTCTCAGTCTCTTCAAAGAGCAGCTGTTCATCAACTTCTTCTTCATCAGCTACATTATTTTGAAGAGGTGGGGGCACTCTTTGATCTTCATTCTCTCTCCTCTCTCGCTGAATATCATTGTTCCTGCGCTCTCTTGGTATAAATCTGGGAGCAAATTTCCTTCTAAATTGATTCTGGTTATTTGGATTTCTTTCAGCTTCTGGAGCAGGTTTGGCAGAATTCTTTTCAAGCTCTAGTTTATTCAGTTTGGAAGTGAGAATCTTTACCAGCTTTTCCATCTCATCTATCTTGGCTTCAGTAGTTTGAGGAGCAGCACTTGTTGAAACAGCTTCTTTCTTTCCTTTTCTTTCATAAAGCTGCTGGGGAGTTTCTTTCTTAAGTCTGTTTGAAGCCAGCAAATTGGACTCTACCTCCAATGCTACATCTTGCATATTCAGCAAGGTGATAGGTCTTCTTTCTCTCAACAATAAAGAAAATTCATGGTCAAAGGCATTGGCATAAGTGAGCTTAGCTGATGTTTCAGTAGGCTTAATTTCTGCTGGAATCCTACTATACATTTTGTTAAATCTTTTGGAAAAATCTACAACAGTCTCCTCTTTCTTCCTTCTGAGAGCTCCAAACTCAGTTATATAATAGGTGTGGTCCTTTGTGTCTCCCCATTGCCTCATGAAAAGATCACAGAGCTCTTCAATTATAGTGATTGAGTTGGCAAGCAACTCTCTGAACCACTTCCTTAGATCCCCATCAAGGCTCTGAACAAATACCCTCATCCATACATCTTTTATTTCAATGTTTTGATTGTCAGCATAAATTAGGAAAGCCTCCCAATGTTCTTCGGCAGTGGTCTCCCCCTGACCATTGAACCTAGGCATATATTTTTGGTAATCACCTCCAGGCAATGCATGTAAAGGCTGAGGTAAGACTAATGGTGCATACCTGGCTGCAACCATGCGGTCCATCATATCCATGGGAGGGTTTTGAGCTGCCATCTTTGGACTGTCTGTCTTTGCAGATGAGGAATCTTGACTTGAACTTGTTTGAAAAGGGCTCTTTCCTACTTTCAGCTGAAAGAGAGGTATTTTACCAGGAGAAGCAATCTTGGCTTTCAAAAAGGTTTGAGGATTAGTAAAAAATTGAAAAGTGCTCTCAGGGATGGTAGGTTTCACCCAAGGTGAGGTTTCAGCTGAATGTAGTAAAACACCCAACTGGTCAGCGTCACAAGAGGCTGGTAGAGATTGAGACCTTATTAGTTTTCTTGTTGTTTTTAAGATTTGCTCAGGGTCTGAAACCCCTGAATGTAATGGTGAAGTAGGTCTGCTCCTGGTTCCCACTCCTCTAGAAGCCAGTGTGACAATTTTGGTGAAAAATCATCCTTCAAAAGTGCTAGTTTAAGTCCACCTCTTAAACTAGTAAAATAGATGAGTATCCCAAGGAAGATATGCTTCAGCTTCGTCCCCGGCAACGGCGCCAAAGATGTTTGTGCCACAAATTGTTTCTAAGGCCAGAGAAACAAGCCAACACACACTCAAGATAAAATTCAATAAAACAAATAGGTTTAGGGTTTCTGTAATGTGTCTTTGGTTGTGAACTTTGAAAACAGTCAGGGAATACATTCATAAGCAAATGCTGAATCATAAACAATAAAATATGAAGATGCATGATATATGTAACAAGATCAAACAGAAACAGTATTGAGGTTCATACATAAATGACAGGCATTACCAGCATATAATCATAAACCAGTCAATGAATCTATCAATTTAAGCAACTCAACAAGATGAAAAATGAATCCAATACTGAGAACTGAAGGGTAAAAGTCATATATATCTCATAGTTTCATCAACCACTGCATACAAGAGTTTTGTACCTTACTCATGAACAAGTCTAAAAACAAACTGAGCTTGAAGACCTCCCGAAAGCTCGCAAAAATCGAACCCTGCTAATGATTCTCTAATCTCCCTAAATAGAGTTTCTTTACAAAATCAGTTGGGTCTAAAACCCTAACTGCCTCTATCAACTCACTGAGGTAAATTAAAAATGTATAAAGTTTACAAAATTACAAAATATGCTAAAAATAGTAAATCACTAACATATGTGTTTATCAAAAGATAACAACTAACTAAATGGACAACTGTCTCAAAGCCTCTTCGCTGCCTCAGCTAAGAGAGAAATTCCATCTAGGGCTTGGTCTTTCCTCTTGGCCTTCTTCTGCTCCTGCTCCATGTCCTTTATCTTCTTGGTAAGCTCCTTGTTTCTCTGTTGTAGGTCCTAGACTGTTCTTTCCAATTCTGTACACTGTATGTCAGTAGCCCTTTTCCTCTTTAGTGCTTCCTTTGCTACTGCTGTTAATTCTTGGAAATGATCATTTACATCTTGAAGGTCCTCTCTCAACCTTCTGTTAGCCATCATTAAACCATCGTTGACCTCCTGCATATAAATCATTTGGTGCTTGTACTATTTCACAGATTTCTGCAAATTCTCTTTGTCACTGTCAAAAGACTTACTTGCTGTGGGGTCCTGTTCAGCCTCAGGTATCCAAGGTATACCAAGATTTTTGAAAATATCAGCCTCATCAACTAATAGGTCTGCAGTAACATCTTCAATGCCAAGATTTTCTTCACCTGTTGCTTCAACTAAAGGAGCTTCTTCTTTAAACTATGGCTGTTTTGAAAGATCACCTCTTATTTCAAGATATATTTCAGATAATTTAGGCATAGGCTGAATTGAATCTTCTAATGATGTCAATGAACTCTTGGTTTTTGCAGGATGCACATAAGAAGCTTTTACAGCTGTTGGCTTCTGAGATCATCTCTACTGTCAGCTTGAATTTGAGAGTACCAAAGGTTACCATGTCATTTTTGAAACCTTGAGCAAACTTACAGGACACCTCTGCATCATACCCATCTAACCTCCTGAAGAAATTTATCCAACCTTCCTGTTGAAACAATTCAACACATCCAGGGAGCTTCTCAACCCAAGTTATATCAGAGGGCTCAGCCCTGTTCACTTTACCACTCTTACCACTTTTGCCCATATTTTTCTTCCAGGGGTGGAAACTATATGGCTTTAGGTTTCAGTTTTTATCTGACAGATGTTTGCTTTATTCGAAACTCTTCTCTGCTGGAAACCTTCTAAATTGATTGCAGACTGCTCAGAAGCTGTATGAGAGGAATATAAAGCAACAACAATCTCAAACCTATTACTTTCAGCTTTCAACAGTGTAAATAGCAAGCTGGTACTAGGCTTTCATCTATTATCAACTCCTCGTTATTTCCATCTGCTTTAAGAAATAGTAAATTTCCACACCTAACAACCTAAGTCTCCCTGCAACTTTTAAAACATTCAGTTCCTTTTGTATTGTTGAGGAAAATAGGTATCATGTAAATTATTCATTCAGAAATAGAGGACTCTTCTTAATCTGCAGATAGAAACCTTGTGTTGAAAAGACAAGGATGATAATCTTATACTCTGTTCATTTCTTATTCCAAACTTGACCTCAAGACCAACTGATCAGCTTTGAATCATGCAGTGAAAACTAAGTGTTTAGGCTATCTAGGTCTTCACATTGTCTTAAAAGTCCAAAATTTTTCTCTCATATTGCACCAACAGCGGTATTGATATTTAAATCCTCATGACATACACAGTTTTCGACCCTGCCTCCTTGAAACTTCAACAAATGCATAGTCCAATAGTAAACTAATTTTCAATCTTCACCTTAAAAGAGCATCTCAACATGACCCAGGTAGCTACTTCCTTGGATGAATTTTCATTTCATAGCACATTTTAACATTTACATCGATCAATTTTGATAAAACGAAGCCTGCCGGAAAACCCCCAAATTCGCTGGTATATGGGTTTATCAAGAAATACCTACTAACTGATCGACTGCAATGGTTCAAACTCACGTCCTGGGCTGTTAATGCTTCTCCTCAAGTGTACAGATGTCCTTCAATAATCAATTTGACTACCAGTATCAGAATTAAAAAGCCCTAATTTCCCGTTAGCCTTCATAACCCTGTTTCTGTTCTGTAGCGACACAATCCAGTTTTTAAGCATTTATGGTTACCCACAAACTCTTTCGCCTTTGACAGTGCATGTAAATGACAAATCATGCCACATTAGACCGAAATTCGCTGCTAACTGTCAAACCAAAATGCATTAGGAGTAATGATGGCCATGATTTGCTCCACGACTTGGGAACACTTAGAATCATGATAACTCTGCAGCTCACACGTAGCAAACAACTCACAACACGGGATTAGTCATTCACCGACTGAAATCATGATGAAATTTTGCTAAAAAATAGGGAAAAAAGAAGGCCGCGATATTCTTGTAGAGTGCCTTTGGTGATTTTTCGCTCCAGCGTTACAAGAATAATTTTAGTGCTATTTTCTCGTGGTTTTTCAGTTTTTAAGCATTTTGTATAATGTTTTAAAAGCTACTTGAGTGATAGATATGCTGAAAGTATGCTTAGTGAATCCACATCTGATACAATGACTTTCAAAACTCCTTCAACAAAAAACAACCTATGGCTTAAAACTAAAAATTTCAAAGCAGGCCCAAAATTTCAAGTAAATACTAAACAAAATTTTCTAAAGAAGGAAAAATCCAACTAAAGTAAATGAAATAACTGGAAAGAAGAAGGAAATCAAACCAAAATTTAAGAAACAAAACCAAAATTGAAGAAACAAAATTCAGACTTAAAAGAAACATTCATGAAATAATTAGTAATATCACATTCCTTTTGGTTCTTTTCATTTTGCTCTACTTTAAGAAGATCATCACATAATTACATAATTATTTATAATTTTCATCCTTTGATTTAGGATCAATACCATTCCTTTCAACCTTCCTAAACTTTGTAATCCAATCATCATTCATCATTTTAGTTACATCAATATCAGCTTCAACTTCAACATCCATTTGGTTTATAACACCAAGCAAGCTTTCTCTTCCATTAAAAAATTCCTCATTTAATTGATCTTCATGAAACAAACTTCCACCATCATATATTTCATTGTTTTCCACTGTTGTCTCAGCTTTGGAATCAAGGCCTTCATCTACAATAACTTCATTTATGTCTTTTTCCACTATTGATTTCAAACCATAAGCTCCTACTGCTTCAATGTCATTCTGAAAACATATTAACTGATAATAATTCCCTATTTCGTTAGGACTCCAAGACATGAAAATATTTTATCGGGTTCTTCGATTAGTTCATCTTCAGTGCAATTTTCGTCATTCAACTCAAACTCATCATTTACATTATCATCTTGAACAACTTTTTCTTCATCTTCAGTTGACTACTTACATGCACACTTAGAAAATTTGTCAGAATTACATAAAATATTATAATATGAACCGTTTTAATTCTTTTCACTTTTCTCTTCTCTTAGAGATGTCTCTAACTCTTCATTCAAATCTACTTTTGCTTCTGCAACATAACAATCAACTTGATCCATCAATACTTTTGCAACAAGTTCAACATATTCATCATATCTTGGCTTTTCAAGCCATTCTTCCAAAACAATAACTCATCATTAAGAACATCATTTGTTGCTTAAGCTACTGTATTAGCAATAAAATATACAACATCTTGAGTGTTGTCATCATGCAACCCTTTTTCTATCACTACTTCAGTGGTCACTAAATCATTCACTTCTTTATTTTTAGCATCATCACAGATGCATTTTGCTGGTTCTTTATCCATTTCAATAGCTACAACTTTTGTGCATTCAACAACAATTTTATCAAATTCTTCAACAAAATTAAAATCATCAACTCAGAATTCCATGTTTGACACAAAGGTCCAAGCACTTTGACACAATGCCCTTCATTTTTCTCAACTTTTGATGTTGCCTCTACTATGGCCGTTTCCACTCCATCATCATGATCATCATAATGTACATACTTTGTTTTATTGACAGAGTCTTCACACCCTTTACCATCTTCAAATTTAGTTGATTTAGCAAAATCAGCCTTAACATCCTCAAGTTCTATTAATTTTGCTGCTACATGTGGCACAATAACCTCATCAAATTCAAATTCAATTTCTTGTTTACAATACAAGACATTAAAAAGTTCTTATGGACAATATTCAATAGTTTCTTCTAATGCAGATTCATCATCGAATTCAGTTGTTAATACTCCATCCTCTTTTGACAAATATATCATGAGTTGTCGCTCTTCTTCAATTTCAACAGATTTGTATTCATCAATTATTTGACTATCTTTCGCTACTTTAACAGGTTGTGTCTCAGCAATATATCTCCCCCTTACATCAAACACCCTCTTCAAACTTTCCCAACCTTCTTTAGTTGTATTTGGCTAAGCAATTACATACAAAATATCACCTTCTAGAGCTTGTTGTATGGAACAAAGAGTTGTTGCATCCTTTGCAACATTATAGGGTTCATCATCTTTGTTTTCCATCCAATTTTCCAAACCATTATAATGAAGAAACAATTTCATTATAGCGGAACATACTTTGTAATATTTACCAACAAAATGAGCTTAAAATTCAGTACTTGAATCATTTTTTATTTTTTGTACATTGGCTTGTTGATTTATAAGCTCCTCAACTTCTGCTGTGTTACCACCTAAGTTGTACTTAGTGCTTTTTTATCAAGTGAGCTTGGTGAACTGGACAAGGATAACTTGTTCAGACTTTAGAAGACCTTTGGAAGTACTTCTGGGAAGTGCTTGTTGTACAATATCACATGTTCATACCCCATGGGGGAATTGTAATAAATGTTCTAGCATGATAGTGTATGTAAAAGACTCAGTCTCTTAGAATTTATTTGTCAATCTGATCAGCCCAAGGTGTTTTTTCCCTCGGTTATTATTGGTTGTTGAATAAACAACTGATAATTTCTGAGTTTTTCACTCCATACCTCCAAAGTTGGGGTGGTTGGCTTGGCATTTAGGCCTATCGAGGTTATTAGAGTCTCTGTGTCAATGTATAAACATGCTAGACATCATGGTCAAGTCATATGAACATGTCTAAGTCCCCCCAGGGTTTTTCAACTTTTTTAAATTTTTTATTTTTTCAGTGTTTTTTATTAAAATTTAATTTTTCCAAAACTTAGGCTATTTTTTAATAGTTTAATTGGAAAAATTGATTTTGTAATAAAAGTGGGCCAAATAATCAGTTTCAATCATGTAGGTGCTCATTTTCAAGCTAAGAGCACCATGTAAACCCATGGACCCGCTATTTCCTAGTTTTGAGTGATTTTCCATCACTCAGGTCAGAAAGCCCCAAAAATCAATTATTGATTATTTTAATTAATAAATTGATGAATAATGGAGCAAATCCAAAATCATAGATCAGTGGATTCTCATCCGATTTGATTGAAATCAGTCAGATCTGAACCAGATTGATTGGATCTGACAAATCCTTGACTGATGGAGGTGATTTGGACAAATCCAGAGTTGATCTTCAACATCCTTTATGGGTAATTTCGCCCTCCCTCTCTCCTCCACACGTTTTGGCTCATTTAGATGAGTAGTGGTGGATGCTTCAGTCAACAGGTTGAGGTGTCAGTCAGATCAGCCCCCCAATTGATAGTTGCACTCAGTGAGACTCAGATCTGGCTCAGTTAGACACAGATCAGGCATTGATGGACTCTCCTTCAGCTACAATGGTCTATCTCCTTGGGATTTGTGCCCCCCGTGGACTGGATCTCCTGGTTTTTGTATAAATAAAGCAGAAGCTGCCTCTTCCAACCTAGTTAGAGTTGGAATAAAGGGCTTGCTATTGTAATGCTGTTGTAATAATTTTATTGTTGAAATAAAGAAGCTTTGGAGGCCAAATGGTGTAATTCTCTCATATGTGTGGATTAAGCATTGTCTTACAGCTATTGATGTTGTCGGCTTTTCTCTCAAATTCTGCATCTGAACCCTGTCTGGCTTGAACGATTCAACTGAATCAATAGGAGTATAGTTGGGCAAGTAGGGTTACTTGTTTTTCTTATATCTCATATCATATATGTTAGAAGATCTAGATTATATATGTTTAATAAGTTTATTTGCATGTAATTCTTGTCTCCTTTTCCTATATATATCCAAATCTCATGAGGTTTCGTGTAGGATTGTGTGTTTAGCTTTCATGTAGCAAGGATTGGATGAGCTGTGGATCTAGTTTGACTCCATTGTACATCCAAAACGTTTTTGAAGACATTGCCCCTTTGTATTCCACTAACAAGTTTCCATTGCAGATCTGCTTCAGCAACAAACACTTCTCTTCTCCTTTTCCTCCTTCAAAATCAAATTTTTTTACTTGGTTACTTTGTTCACAGCTTTGATATTGTTTAGATCTATTATCTTAAAGTAAATTTAACATAGATTAATCTCCTCAAAGCCCATAATCTAGATCTTGTTCTTAAAAGGTTTCATAAGAATTCTAGATCTAGCTTTAGGGAAATCGTCCTTTTTGCATGGAATTTTAAAGAGAATTTGTAGCTTGCATGCATTAGATTTCTATTTTATATTATAAAGGATAAATCTAGCAATCAGTGCACATCATATTGGCTTCCTAAAAGGAAATCCAAGATCCCAAGGAAAGCTTTCTTTCCTCGGTTCCCTTTTTACCTTTTTTAACTAATTTTAACTTACTAGCTTTTTTTGGTTAAAAGTAAGCTGACCCAAAGGTGCTTTCAGAGTGCTTTTGGGCATATTTCAGCCTAATAAGATTACTGGTTATTAGCAGGTGTAACAAAAAAGAGGAGGATCTGCTGTTCGAAAGTGACTTTTGGGCCTTTTGAATCCCCCCAGGGGTCTCCCTTTTTTATTGAAATCTTTAATTTTTTCACTTTGTAAGCTCTTGGTTTCATTCTGTATAAGAATCAAGAGGCATCATATCATTTTTCTGATATTGTAACCATTGGTAATAAAAATAATTCTGAATAGGCTCTTTCAAGCCCATTCCCCATCCCCCCTGGGGGGATTTTCGTCCATGTCATTTTTTTCTTTTCATTCATCTTTTTTCAATCTAGCATAGTACTAATATGCAGGGTAGTATAATTTTATTTAAAATCATTTCCATATTCCATTTCTATTGGTTTCAAAGTAACTTTAATACTTACCCCATGAGCCTCCTTTTGAGCCGAAAGGTGAAGAAAGGTTCGTGGTAGTCTAATTAGAAAATTGTGGTTTGCTTATCTTTTTATGTTTCATTTGCTATCATCATTTGTTTAAGTAACCATAATAAAATCAACCCCTCCTTGATTCCTCGATTGAGGTCCACTTGGACCGAAAGAGGTTCCTGGAGGGTTTTCTTTTTAACAAGAACATCCATCTCAAAATTTACTAAAATTGACAAGACTCTGGTGTGTATGCTCTGCACTTTGCTGCGGATCATCTAATCAGTCAAGCTGTATTAAAAGCACTTGAGTGACTAGTATAATTAGGATTCACTCTCCCAAATTGACAAACCATTAGGTGAAAATCCAACACCTAGACCAAACCATTACGGTGGAAAAATACCCAAAGGAAGCGGGAAATTCTGAAAAGTGACCTCGGGGCACCGATCTCTGTCACACCCTAATGGGTGCGTTATGAACAATAGCCCCATAGATTCCATTCAGCCCACATATTCCTTGCAGGTAGCCATGAAGGTTTAGTTTTGGACATACTCCAAGTACTCTCGGGTATATCTAGAGTCCACCCCTTCGCCTAATTTT
>LPNX010259029.1:8488-18488 GCA_001517045.1 Pseudotsuga menziesii
GTCCTTGGGTTTACATGGTGCTCTTAGCTTGAAAATGAGCACCTACATGACTGAAACTGATTATTTGGCCCACTTTTATTACAAAATCAATTTTTCCAATTAAACTATTAAAAAATAGCCTAAGTTTTGGAAAAATTAAATTTTAATAAAAAACACTGAAAAAACTAAAAAATTGAAAAATTGAAAAACACCTAGGGGGACTTAGACATGTTCGCATGTTTATACATTGACACATAGACTCTAATAACATCAATAGGCCTAAATTCCAAGCTGACCACCCCAACTTTAGAGGTATGGAGTGAAAAACTCAGAAATTATCAGTCGTTTGTTCAACAACCAATAATAACCAAGGGAAAAAACACCCTGGGCTGATCGGATTGACAAATAAAGTCTAAGAGACCGAGTTTTTTACAGACACTATCATGCTAGAACATTTATTACAATTCCCTCATGGGGTATGAACATGTGATATAGTACAAGAAGCACTTCCCAGAAGTACTTCCAAAGGTCTTTTTGAAGTCTGAACAAGTTAGCCCTGTCCGGTTCACCGGGCTCACTTGATAAAAACCACTAAGTACAACTTAGGTGGTAACAGCTCCAATGGCAGGTAAATTCTCTTATCCTTTTCACTTAGTCTTCAATTCTTTATTTTTTTTGATAATTTCATAGTTTTTATAATTATTTTAAACAAATTTAAAAAAAAAATGAATGAAATCAAAGAATGATTAAAAGTAAAATAACTTGTATTTTTTTGTTTAAATCTTAACAGACAACACAAATGAACAAGACAATGTGGAAAACCCACCCTCTAATAAGCCACAACCTAACCCACAACAACCTAACTCACAACCTAACCCAAACCCAAACCCGGAGGGGGAACAAGATCGAAACTCACAGATTATTGCGTGTTTAGCGTCATTGAGGTGCCTTAGCTCATCTATTAGAGGAGGGGATCTTTTGAGAGAGTCTTTAGCTGATGCATTGGACACAATAACAAACATAATTTTCGAAGCCCAAGGATATCTATACAACATTAGCTCGTACAGAGAATCCAAGAGGAAATACTACTCTGACGGATTGAGTTATAAAGACATCAAAGCCCTTAAAATTACAAAAGACCAATTATTTTCATTATTCCGGGACCCTAGCATCCGATTGGTTCCACCCACCAGTCGACCACACATTTCCATAGACTAGTGCATTGAACCAAATATAAAGGCCAATTGGATGGATCGTTGGTATATGGTCTTCGATGAAGACCCTCATGGGAATAGGGACATCCCATTTTATTTCCTTAGGAATTTGTATGTAGAATTCATCCTAGGGAAACATGTTAACTACTTCAATCTCTTAGGCTTCTAGGGTGTTGGTCATGGGATGCCCCAAGATAGGTTAGGTTCCAGGACGGATCCTAACTGTGTGCCACACCCTCCACACACAACAAAACCCCCTCGGCTATATCCTCCTATAGGTCATGTGATTGAGAATACATAGGAGGAATTATTTGACTTGGCAGATACATTGCTTCAGCATGGGACTGATGTCCAAGGCAATGTAGACCAAGGGGATTACACTTCTAAGGCGGGCCCATCTACAGATCACACATGAGATGTAGAGCATTCAGAGAGTCATGTTACTCCATACCCTTTCACATTATGCGGAGGCATATGCTATGGCCCTACTTCATACTTCTAAGATGATAGATTACTTTGCTTTGTAAGTAAAACTCATTATTTTCATATTATATTCTATTTCATATCAAAATTTTCAATTGTTTCACAATTTATTTCTATATAATTATCTAACAAATTATGTGAACAAATATGCAGCTGGTGTCCCATGGCACACCACAGTTGCATAGTCTGCCAATCATTGTTGAAAACATTACTGTGGTTGTCAATATTGCATATGGGTTTGGTTCTTCACCAATAGGGGTAAGAACTATACTTGTTAATTTGTCAACTTTATTTACATATTTCTAGTATAGATTGTAACAATCAATACATCCTAATTTTGATACAACATGTTTTATGCAGGGTGACCAAGATGAGTATATTGTATCGCAACCTATTCCCTCTCATGCAGAGGTAGATTCCAAGACGCAGGTATTATTTTAAATATGCTTTAAATTATGTTTCGCTTTCTTTGGAAAAATCATTTTACTTGTATCGCTTTGACATATGTTACTTTATGCAGGAACCTATTGTGACAATGGTGCTTGAAGAGCACCAAAGCGAGGTTGTTGTCAACCCACATATTCCCCCCAGCCAGGTATGTATGTTTTGCTTTCTTCAAGGTAACATCATTTTCTGTCCATGTAGTATATATGTCTCTAATTCACTATTTTATCTAAAATTGACATATATGTTACTTTATATGTAGGCCCCTAGTGAGGCACCGATGCATGAAGAGCACCAAACCGGTGGCCCACCTAATTTGACGAGCCAGCATGTATGTTTATGTAGATCACTTTATTTGTACGTTTGTGTATCTCTTTCTCTAATTTGGTGCTTGCAGAGACCCTAATGGTGACCCACCTCTTCCCTCCCAAGGTACATGTATATTTGTTGACATTGGCATATATATATTTTTTATGTAGCTTGATAGTGAGCAAGTGGTGTTTGAAGAGCACCCAATCAGGGTCGTTGTTAGTGAGGCACCAAGACCCACCATTACTTACTCACGTACAATAAGTAGAAATGTAATTTTGGTTTTCGAATTTGAACAAATGTACATATAATTTTTAAATCTTGGTAAATTAACTTACAAAATTTGGTTTTTCTGCAGCCTCCACTGATGAGACCTATCCCTCTTGTTCAGCGATGGCGATCACCAGTGAGCATTCGGAAAAGAAAGCTAGAATTCTCCGAAGACTCTGGCAGTGGTAGCAAAAGGGGGGATAACTAGAATAAATGTATAGGGGGCATACATAGATGTAAATTTTTTTTCATATGTATACATAGATGTACTTTATGATCCACTATTTTGTATTATGGCCATGTGGCATGACAATTTTTGTAACATTATTTCTATACATATATAATATAAAGCAAGGTTCAAATTTATACATATATGGTTGATTTGATCTTGAAACATGATATGGTTGACTTGATCTTGGAACATGATATGTGTGGTTCACATGTGTGCTAACTTATGAATTTCCAATACTTAAAGGAAGAATTTACGACTCATCAAATTTTTAACATTATGGCTATCCTCAACTTTTTAACATCATAACCATACCATACACTAAAGTTAACAATCATAAAACTATGTCATGCATGGATGTGTAATATATACCATATCATACCCTATAATACCCTATGATACTAACATCATACAATTCTAACATACAATAACATACCCTACAATACCCTATGACACTAACATCATACCATACTAACATACCATACCATTGTAATATACCATACACTAACATCATAACACTAAGTCATGCATGTATGTGTAATATACCATATCATACCCTACAATATCCTATGATACTAACATCATACCATACTAACACACAATAACATGCCCTACATTACCCTATGACACTAACATCATACCATACTAACATACAATAACATGTACCATAACATAACATACTAACAATATGTACCATAACACTAAGTCATGCATGCATGTGTAATATATACCATATCATACCCTACAATACCCTATGATAATAACATCATACTATACTAACATACATCATACCCTACAAACCCTAAATTGGTTGAAGTAAACCCTAGTTCCATAGATCATTATTTGTCAACCCTAGTGATAGCATGCAAAGTGGTGTTCATGAAAGCCTAGTTGGTTTTTGATTTGTACATGGCCATGTGTTTCGAGTTCCCTCTCCTAACTTGCAAATTGCTCACAAAAACCTAGTTCCATCTCATACCTTCTCAACCCTAGTTGGTGCATGCAAATTGGTTTTCATGAAAGCCTAGTTGGTGCATGAAAGTATTGGTGATCATGTGTTTCTAGTTCCCTCTCCTAACTTGCATGATTGCTCACTAAACCCTAGTTCCATCTCATACCTTTGTAACCCTAGTTGGAGCATGCAAATTGGAGTTCATGAAAGCCTAGTTAGTGCATGCAAGTATTGGTGATCATGTGTTTCTAGTTCCCTCTCTTAACTTGCAAATTTCTCACTAAACCCTAGTTCCATTTCATACCTTGTCAACCTCAGTTGGAGCATGCAAATTGGTGTTCATGAAAGACTAGTTGGTGCATGCAAGTATTGGTGATCATATGTTTCTAGTTCCCTCTCCTAACTTGCATGATTGCTCACCAAACCCTAGTTTCATCTCATACCTTTTCAACCCTAGTTGGAGAATGCAAATTGGTTTTCATGAAAGCCTAGTTGGTGCATGCAAGTATTGGTGATCATGTGTTTCTAGTTCCCTCTCTTAACTTGCAAATTGCTCACTAAACCCTAGTTCCATCTCATACCTTGTCAACCCTAGTTGGTGTGCATGCAAATTGGTGTTCATTAAAGCCTAGTTGGTGCATGCAAGTATTGGTGATCATGTGTTTCTAGTTCCCTCTCCTAAATTGTAAATTGCTCACTAAACCCTAGTTCCATCTCATACCTTGTCAACCCTAGTTGGTGCATGCAAATTGGTGTTCATGAAAGCCTAGTTAGTGCATGCAAGTATTGGTGATCATGTGTTTCTAGTTCCCTCTCTTAACTTGCAAATTGGTCACTAAACCCTAGTTCCATGTCATACCTTGTCAACCCTAGTTGGAGCATGCAAATTGGTGTTCATGAAAGCCTAGTTGGTGCATGCAAGTATTTGTGATCATGTGTTTCTAGTGCCCTCTCTTAACTTGGAAATTACTCACTAAACATGTAGTTCCATCTCATACCTTGTCAACCCTAGTTGGAGCATGCAAATTGGTGTTGCAGAAAGCCTAGTTGGTTCATGCAAGTATTGGTGATCATGTATTTATAGTTCCCTTTCTTAACTTGAAAATTGCTCACTAAACCCTAGTTCCATATCATACCTTCTCAACCCTAGTTGGTGCATGAAAATTGGTGTTCATGAAAGCATAGTTGGTGCATGCAAGTATTGGTGATCATGTGTTTCTAGTTCCCTCTCTTAACTTGCAAATTGCTCACTAAACCCTAGTTACATCTCATACCTTGTCAACCCTAGTTGGTGCATGAAAATTGGTGTTCATGAAAGCCTAGTTGGTGCATGCAAGTATTGGTGATCATGTGTTTCTTGTTCCCTCTCTTAACTTGCAAATTGCTCACTAAACCCTAGTTCCATCTCATACCTTGTGAACCCTAGTTGGAGCATGCAAATTGGTGTTCATGAAAGCCTAGTTGGTGCATGCCAGTATTTGTGATCATGTGTTTCTATTGTCCTCTCTTAACTTGGAAATTGCTCACTAAATAGGTAGTTCCATCTCATACCTTGTCAAACCTAGTTGGAGCACGCAAATTGGTGTTCAAGAATGCCTAGTTGGTTCATGCAAGTATTGGTGATCATGTGTTTCTAATTCTCTCTCTTAACTTGAAAATTGCTCAATAAACCCCAATTCCATATCATACCTTGTCAACCATAGTTGGTGCA
Organism: Pseudotsuga menziesii; assembly: GCA_001517045.1. Lineage (NCBI taxonomy): Eukaryota > Viridiplantae > Streptophyta > Pinopsida > Pinales > Pinaceae > Pseudotsuga > Pseudotsuga menziesii. Next base: position 14,080 of record LPNX010259029.1, read on the forward strand.
TGCACATTGGTGTTCATGAACTACTAGTTGGTGCATGCAAGTATTGGTGATCATGTGTTTCTATTTCCCTCTCTTAACTTGCAAATTGCTCACTAAACCCTAGTTACATCTCATACCTTGTCAACCCTAGTTGGTGCATGCAAATTGGTGTTGATGAAAGCCTAGTTGGTGCATGCAAGTATTGGTGATTATGTGTTTCTAGTTCCCTCTCTTAACTTGGAAATTTCTCACTAGACCCTAGTTGGTGCATGCAATTATTGGTGATCATGTGTTTCTAGTTTCCTCTCTTAACTTGCAAATTTATCACTAAACCCTAGTTCCATCTCATACCTTGTCAACCCTAGTTGGTGCATGCAAATTGGTGTTCATGAAAGCCTAGTTGGTGCATGCAAATTGGTGTTCATGAAAGCCTAGTTGGTGCATGCAAGTATTTGTGATCATGTGTTTCTAGTTCCCTCTCCTAATTTGCAAATTGCTCACTAAACAGGTACTTACATCTCATACCTTGTCAACACTAGTTGGAGCATGCAAATTGGTGTTCATGAAAGCCTAGTTGGTGCATGCCAGTATTGGTGATCATGTGTTTCTAGTTCCATATCTTAACTTGCAAATTTCTCACTAAACCCTAGTTCCATCTCATACCTTTTCAACCCTAGTTGGTGCATGCAAGTATTGGTGATCACGTGTTTCTAGCTCCCTCTCTTAACTTACAAATTGCTCACTAAACCCTAGTTCCATCTCATACCTTGTCAACCCTAGTTGGTGCATGCAAATTGGTGTTCATGAAAGCCTAGTTGGTACATGAAAGTATTGGTGATCTTGTGTTTCTAGTTCCCTCTCTTAACTTGCAAATTGCCCACTAAACTCTAGTTCCATCTCATACTTTGTCAACCGTAGTTGGTGTGCATGCAAATTGGTGTTCATGAAATCCTAGTTGGTGCATGCAAGTATTGGTGATCAGGTGTTTCTAGTTACGTCTCCTAACTTGCAAATTGCTCACTAAACCCTAGTTCCATCTCATACCTTGTGAAACCTTGTTGGAGCATGAAAATTGGTGTTCATTAAATCCTAGATGGTGCATGCATGTATTGGTGATCATGTGTTTCTAGTTCCCTTTCTTAACTTGCAAATTGCTCACTAAACCCTGGTTCCATCTCATACCTTGTGAACCCTAGTTGGAGCATGAAAATTGGTGTTCATGAAAGCATAGTTGGTGCATGCAATTATTGGTGATCATGTGTTTCTAGTTCCCTCTCTTAACTTGCAAATTACTCACTAAACCCTAGTTCCATATCATAGCTTGTCAACCCTAGCTCGATCATGCAAATTGGTGTTCATGAAAGCCTAGTTGGTGCATGCAAGTATTGGTGATCATGTGTTTCTAGTTCCCTCTCTTAACTTGAAAATTGCTCACTAAACCCTAGTTCCATTTCATACCTTGTCAACCCTAGTTGGTGTGCATGCAAATTGGTGTTCATGAAAGCCTAGTTGGTGCATGCAAGTATTGGTGATCATGTGTTTCTAGTTCCCTTTCTTAACTTGCAAATTGCTCACTAAACCCTAGTTCCATCTCATACCTTGTCAACCCTAGTTTGTGTGCATGCAAATTGGTGTTCATGAAAGCATAGTTGGTTCATGGAAGTATTGGTGATCATGTGTTTCTTGTTTCCTCTCTTAACTTGCAAATTGCTCACTAAACCCTAGTTCTATCTGATACCTTGTCAACCCTAGTTGGTGCATGCAAATTGGTGTTCATGAAAGCATAGTTGGTGCATGAAAGTATTGGTGATCATTTGTTTCTAGTTCCCTCTCTTAAATTGCAAATTGCTCACTAAACCCTAGTTCCATCTCATACCTTGTCAACCCTAGTTCATGCATGGAAATTGGTGTTCATGAAAACCTAGTTGGTGCATGCAAGTATGAAAGCCTAGTTGTTTTCCGATTTGTACATGGCAATGTAATTAAATGTATATTAAACTAAAATCATCAAGAAATGTAAATTTCAACAACTCGAGAGCTTCTTATTTTCTAAACTCTATTTGGTGGTGTCTAAAGACACCATTCTTGGCACCTCCAATGTGTCATAGATGGTGTTTGTATCCTCGGCACACGGAAGGCTAGACATTAGTAACATCATAAGAAAGAAAAGAGAACCCAATGAAAATGTGCAAACCTTATTTATATATAACTCACCCGAGGTTGTACGATCGTGTTTATAGTGTCTAGTATCCTCTGAATAATATTATGTCTGTGAATGGTATTTCTCAATCATAGGTTTATTACATTGGGAATAAAGTAAGGCTAAATAATGGAAATTGTGCTTCAGAATTCACTTTAAAGGTTAAATAATACACCTGACAATGCACTCATACAAGTAGGCCATCCGACTCATCTCTCCTACTGATGGTGTCCATCAATATTTCGTGCTCTATATGATCCAGCAAGTATCGTACATGTGACCTATTTTTGTGACCAAGTGTGCGCAGTTTGATGTTTATACCAACTACTAGGTTGGTGAAGTGGTATATAATAGCTCCTGGTCTATAATCCTGATATACATACCCACCCTTCCTTTTCTGTTGTGCTGCAAGTGTCAAGTACTCCCCTTTTATAACCATCGAGACGGTTAGGAATTCAATATTTTCATCATCTGTAATAGGTTCTAGAAGGGTTTGTTTCCCCTCTAAGCAATGTGCCAACCAATAGTCAGAACCCCATTCATTATTTTTTGGGGCAACCACTACATATATCTGACCTATGAAAGGAAATAGGTCGAGTTAACAATACATTTTGTAAATAAGGTCTTGCATTTATAATTTCTACATAAATTAAATTCTACATAGGTCGAGTAAACAATACATAAATGCATTTTGTTATTTAGGTACTACTCATGTACCTACTTGTATGAGATCCGATATGTGATCATAGTCTATAGAAATATGTGTTTGATCATCTTCCAAATGGTCTATTTCATTAAACCGGTTGAAATTGGTGCCAAGTGTCAGTCGATCCCATCTATCAACGGTATCCGTATGCTCACAATCATCCCATTCACCAATGCTATAGGAACTGAAAAACCAAGCCTTCAATCTTGTCCAAATTTGTAGGGCTGAGTTGTCTGAGCTCCTAATTGAATGAAACTACCGAGTTCCATGCATTGTGTTCACTCGAGGTGTTTGTGATCGGTCCACATTTGTCACCTCCCAGAATATTCTTCGCACTAAGTGTTTCCTTGTTGCTTGTTCTCCCATGACAAATGCACACCATTGGACTATAGATGCAGCGTCTCGAAGGTGAGCACCTATAAAATTCATCTGTTCCCTTCGAAGGGCAGTTTTAATGCATGCACCAGCACCATCGTGCTCTCCTTTTCCATGACCAGTTTAAAAGTAGTTCAATACATGTGGCACCTTGTATTTTATGTGCAACAAACACAACCATTCAAATACACGTGCATTCTTGAACTGTCCAGCACAACCATCTGACCAAATGAAATGATGATAAAATGGTATATCCATAGCTATCACATGATCATAGAATAATTTAAAGCAATGTTGCACGTAATGGATGTCATTGGTCTGGTCATCACTTACGTAGAAGTGACTTTATTTCAGTATCACACGTTTCTCTTCATTGCTATCTTTCCCATTTCGATACGTGATATGCACCATTATGCTAACCTACTCTGAGTGATAGTATTGACTTTGAATTTCATTTTATGGTTGTAGGGTGTAATTTTCCACAAAGTCAACCACTGATAGTATTGTTCTGAGAGGGAATGTGTCTCGGCATATTCCGAATTGCTCATCTTGCCACCGTGCCATATCGACATGTTGAATGTACTATTGGATCTTTCCACGAAACTCTGGAATAAAATCACATACTTGCACCTGGTACATGAATATTAATATGTCAATAAACCACATAAAAAATGTGTACATGAATATTAATTTGTCAATATTCAAGAATTTACTTGTGAAGTCACCAATTTAATCTTCCTGCTTTCCTTCCCATCATTTAGCTAATATGTCTCATACTGATAGTTCTGCTTCTCAACAATTGCATTCCCGAATGCTTGATCTTCACTTTCATGGATGCAATCAGACCATAATGATAGCCCACCAAAATTGTTGCAAGAACCGTCTACACATTGTTTTAAGTAATATGTTTGCCCATCTTGCCTCAGACACATTATGCTATGGATGAAATCTCTGGATGACATTGGCAATACTGTACTTGAGAATTCCTGCACATGGTTAGGATGCAAAAAACGACATATATGTGCAAATGTATGGTAATATAGGTCAAACTCTATGTGGTATCTACAACAACAAGTGTTTCAGATGGTATTGATTCTAACATACCAAGACTTGCATTTTTCAAAAGATCTTTGCCCAAGCCTTAGCTCT
>LPNX010259029.1:23488-180758 GCA_001517045.1 Pseudotsuga menziesii
GATGAGGATGAGGGTGATGATGATGATGAGGAGGAGGAGGAGGAGGAGGATGAGGAGGATGATGATGATGATATGACCATGATGATGCTGATGAGGATGAGGGTGATGATGATGATGATGATGAAGATAAGGGTGATCATTGTTATGAGGATGAGGGTGATGATGATGGTAATGAGGGTGATAATGATGAGGATGAGGATGAGGGTGATGATGATGATGATGATGATGATGATGATCACCATGATGAAGCTGATGATGATGATTGTTGGAGCAGAGTCCCGCAGCTACAAGAAAATCTGCCAGTTTTAGCGAAGACGAAGAGATAAGGTAAAGCTACAACGCCGTAGCAGGTTTATAGCTGTAGAGCAGAGCCGAAAACCGTGACTGTTGGAACAGAGAAGTCAAGAAAGACGACAGTACCTAAGCGGCTGAGAAAAGAAAGCTTAACCACTGCATTGAAGGAAGCAGCGAAGACAGGAGGGCTCAGCTACCCTCATAAAGGAAAAGGAGCGACGAGGCTGAGGTATTGAAGACGAAGGACAGAAGAAGGGAAGCGGTGCATAGTACCCATGGTCAGTGCCGTGAAGCATGGAAGACTACAGAGAGTAGTGGTGTGACGGAAAGCGGCTACCCCAAGTACATATATGCTGACTGTCACTAGTTAGGGTTTTGGGTTACTGTTGGGACAGGCCCACAGTGTTGTAATGGCGAGACCTTCGGGCCGCCTATAAAGGGATGTATTTTGTATTGTAAAAGGTTAGCATTTTGGGCATTTTAAGCCATCCAGCTAGTCAGTCCTTCTAGAGCGAGTCAGATTATCGGTGAGTCTGAGAGTCCAGTAGCCTATTAGCTCACTGTTATTTTGTATTGTAACAATCCATAGGGATTGACAGAGAGAGAGAGAGAGTGAGAGTATATTGTAAGAAGGCAATATAGAGAAGAGATCTAAGAGAGAAGGGCTCCAGGCTGTGTGCGGAGTTACCCAGAAGATCTCTAGCTGCATATGCGGTGCAACAAAACTGTGTACCTCTCTCAAGTTATAATATAGAAATACAGTTCTGTGTACGTAGCTTCTACCATGGAAGTGAACCACGTAAAATCAGAGCGTTATGTGATTGATTCATGTGATTGTATTTACTTTTTTTATCTATCATTCATTACGTGAACATTGCTTACAGTAAATGTATGTATGTGTTATTCAGTTCACAGCATATTAAAAGGATAAATGCAAGTTGAAGTCTTTAAGTATTTTGTATCAGAGTTTGTCTATGTTTCATTCAAGACAGTAAGAGTCGCAGTGTAAACAACCTTGTATGTTGAATCGTGTAAGTTGAACACCAGTACGCTAAGTACGCTGAGTCACAGCGGTAGGATATCGCACCATCAGAGGAGCTGTGGTGCGCGATACCGTGGGTTAAGGATCCAACGTAGGAGAAAGTTACATGTTGGCCAGGACGCGACGATGCGATAAGGGTTAGAGTCATTGCGAGTAAGAGGAAACTGCACATCGCAGAAAGAGACATCTCATGGGCTAAGAAGAGCTGTGAGGCGCACATAGGATGTGACAGAACCGGGTCAAAGACACTTGAGTCTTTGGCCAACCCATTAGAATCACTTCAGGTGAGACTTCAGGCTGCTCCGCGGTCTGTCGCCGAAAGGGCCAGTGAGCTAGGGGTGTTGTTGGTAAATTATAGTAAACCCGGGTCTGCCCAGTGACCAATAAATGGTTCTGTTGCTGGTTTTGAACAAACTGAGCACTAATGTTCTGTTGGCATCCTACTAGAGACAAACTCAACCAGTGGGTTGTGTCTACGGAGAAAGAGTTTGCTGAACACGATAACAAGAGTCCTAGACTGAGTACAGAGGACTGGTTACAAAAACATATCGTTACAGACCTACATGCGATAGTTTTTGCGACCTTTGGAAACGAGATTTACGACTGGCTATCAAAGTTGACTGATAAGAACATATTCAAGAAGAAAAGAAACATTGTCTGGACATCAGAGCTAATTCAGACCGTGAAGAACCTTGATAATCCTATTACGAGGATAGTAGACTTCTGGCTTGCGAGTGTGCTAGAAGGATTCGTTACAGAGTTTGTTGTTGACCAGAGAAAAAGCTTCAGTAAGGCTAAGCGGTACTTCTTAAAAGGATATTGCGGTAAGTACCTAAAATATTTAAACTTATCCATTAAGATGTTATTACATGAAAAATACTGGATCTAGTTTCAGATGAATAAGTAAAGATAGTAATGTCACAAGAGTTTGAAAGTGATTTTGATGACATTGGATGTACACGTAGTGGAAAGAAATACAAAGTAGATTTTAGATCTCCCATATTTGAAGATAGTTCAGATAGTACTAGACATCAGAGTCACAGTACCATAGACAGAACAGAAGGGGGTATCCCTTACCACCCTTATACCCCACAGAAACAGATCGGGACTCAGAACAATCCCGTAGGAACTCCATCTAGTAGTTCCCAGACAGTACATACTACCACTACATCACCTTCACCTACACCACCGAGTGGTAGTAACACAGCAAATCAACACCCACCTCATAGAAATAGAATGGGGGATGATATGAAGCTACCTATCTTTAAGGGTACAGGGGCAGAGGACCTAGAGCAGCATTGGTTTCTATGTGAAGCCGTCTGGACCATTAAAGCAATCAATGATGATAATATTAAACTTGTACAGTTGGTCACCACATTGAGAGAACGATCCTTAACATGGTATATGAAGTATACCTCAGCGGTACCCAGAACACTTGTTCAGGTCAGGACCGCCATGATTAAAGAGTTTAAGAAACCTAAGTCTGAGTCACAGTGCATTACAGAGCTCAAAGACATCAAACAGTTACCTACAGAGTCAGTGTGGGACTTCAATCAGAAATTTAAAGCCCTTATAGACCAAGTCAGCTTTGAGTTTGCGCTGGAGCAGCATAAGGAATGGTTTATTGCAGCACTACTCCCTCATATCAGACTGCCATTAATGCAGCAGAAACTCCAGACACATGATGAAGCATTGGAGATGGCAATGAAACTAGAGGATTCACCTCTAGCTGAGACCAGCACAGGTATGACAAACCTGCAAAACCAGTTGGCTAATCTCACGATACAGATGCATGAGCTTAATAAAGAGAAAGAGGTTGCGCAAGACATATGGTACGTAAAGTGTAAAGCACAAGGCGACACTAAAGATAATTGTCCAGTCTTTGTAGAATATCTAGGAACCGGGGCTCCTAACCCATTACCACAGACCCATGGGCCATGGTGTGAAATATGCAAAACAAGAGGACACCTACCTCACCACTACCCTCTACTTCAGAAGTACGTGCAGACACCTAAGAACTTATATTGTGTCTTCTGTAAGTCCGTAGGCCATGATGAACATGATTGCCAAGCCTATGATCTCATGGTCGGGAGCAAGCAAGACTTGTACAGAGTCCAATCAGAAACACAGGGTCCAGCAACAAGACCACAGCATGATCTGACTTATGGTGGCCGTGGAGGAGGATTTAGAGGACGAGGACGTGGAGGAGGCTTTGGCCGTGGTCGTGGACCAGTCACTTGTTAAAACTGTGGAGTTGTAGGAAATTATGCTAGGGACTCTCAGAGCCCTACCACCACATGTAACTATTGCAAATCTTATGATCACGCTATAGAAGACTGTCCTACCTTGATAGCTAAGATCAGGGAACCTAAGCCAGCATTACACTAGAACATCCATCTTATTGCTGCTGAGCAGAAAGAACCAGAGCCAAGAGTCAACATTGTGACTCGCAGCGGTGCTTCCACCAATGGAACATTGCAGGTTACTGAAAATACCACAGGTCAGGAGTGGGTGCATAAAGCTCCTAACAAAGCAACACCACTTGACCTACAGAAGAATAAACATATATTTCAGGAAGATAAGACTTTCTTTGATGAACCTATGCAATCAGGATCACAGGTATCACCGTTTAGGGGTGTACTGAAGCAAGCACCTTGTGGCGTTAGCCCTGTATAGATATCGCAGGCTACCATATCGGGCACATGCGACAAGGACGAGTTGACAGGAAGTGTGCAATCCTTCCAGTGGAGTTGTTTAAAACTCATGAGAAATGAACAAGCTATCGAAGAACTTCAGCGCACCATAGATCAGTGTCAGCCATCTAATTCCATGAGTAGTGCACAATGTACTGTTCATAATATTATGGGACATACAAGAACAGGAAGAGAGATGTGACTCACAGCACAGGTTGGATATTTTGAAATGGACAAGGTGATCCTAGATCTAGGATCAGAGGTAAATGTTCTGACTAAGCAGACATGGGAACAGATGGGTAGCCCTCAGTTAGTCAGATCACCTATCCATCTCAGATTAGCTAATCAGTAGTGGGTATCACCCCTGGGTCGATTATCACAGGTGCCAGTTGACATTGACGGAGTTCGCAGCTCTACGGACTTTGAAGTTATATAAATAATTGGCGATAGTAGACCATATCCAACACTACAAGGCATTGATTGGGAAATCGGTAACATGGCCATTATCGACTTAAAGAGAAGACTAATGAGCTTTGAGGACACGCAGATCTGGGTCATCGCACCATTAGATCCTCTTCAGGGTCCTAGATACATTGAACCTATCCAAGCAGAGGAAGAGGCATGTAACACGGACAGTCTCTATCAGATGATTGTGAACCAGAGCAACTACATCAGTGCAACCGCAGAAGGGAACATTAGTTGGCGATATGACAACTCATGTGCATTGGATTCGGATGTTGGTCTAGAGAACTGGTAGAACAGACTTTACGAAGTCTCAGTGTGCAGATGTGCGTACATGACTAAGATTCCATCATTTCATGATCTAACAGATATCTAGGACTTTCTCACACAGTTTGAACAACAAATTCCTCACGAACAGAGGATCGCAGCTATGGACCTTGCAATACAAGCCACACCTGCAAGATGGTGGTATGCACATAAAGAGAATATCGCATCATGGGATGATCTTAAGAGATTGATGGCGATCAGATTCTCTACCAACAGAGAGTATGTCCAACAGAGATACACAGGAGAAAGTGACCCCAGGTCACATATTCAGATGTGTGAACAGAATTTGTCGGACATTCCCAAGGATGAATGGGTTCACCAATTCATTCACACTTTGGACACAGTTCCACAGAATTGGTACACAAAGACTGAATTGTGCAAAGGAATGACTACATGGCCACTTCTAATAGATAGCTTTCTACTTGCCTTTGCTTTTGAATCTGAGTATCCAAATGTTGATCAGGCCCTAGATGTAATAAAGATTAAGATATTTGAGGATTGTACCCTATCAGTACATACTCAACCTGAGTGGGCCATCTAGTTAGAAGAGGCGCCAGAGTGTTACAATTTTGCATCAGAACCAGAGGAGGAGGATGAGGATTCTCGCAACATCAACATTTCGGATTCAGAAGGGACTCGCGATGTTGATGGACTGAAGCTACAGATCCTAGCAATCACAGAACCGATCAAGATTAAAAAGATCAATATTGGCACAAACATAGAACCTAAGTTTGCCTCTATTGGAGACTATTGGAATGATGAAACAGTCAGACAGATTGCAGACTTGCTACATGACTATCGGGACCTATTTCCCACCAAGTTCACAGAGATGAAGGGAATAGTTGGAGACTTGGGAGTAATGAGGATACCATTGAAAGAGGATTCTAGACCAGTCAAGCAGCGTCCTTATAGATTAAATCCTCTCTACAAAGAAAACGTTAAGGATGGGATCGATAATATGCTGGCCGCAGGCATCATCGAGCCCGTAGAAGAGAGCGAATGGGTTAGTCCCATGGTCGTGCAAGAGAAGAAAATCAAAGGAGACATCAGGATCTGTGTCGAGTTGCGTAAACTCAATGATGCATCACTTCATGATCCATTTTCGACACCTTTCACTGATGAAGTACTAGACAATGTGGGAGGACAGGAGGTCTACTCTTTCACTGATGGCTTTTCAGGCTATCACCAGATCAGAATCCACCCAGAAGATCGACATAAGCCCACGTTTGCAATAGAATGGGGCTCATTCTAGTATATGGTAATGCCCTTTGGTCTTAAGAATGCACCAACTATATTTTCTAGAGTAGTAGTTGTTGTATTTAAATAATACATCCATAAATTCCTAGAAGTTTATTTTGATGATTGGACTGTATTTGGATTAATCGACAAGCACATAGGAGATTTAAGACTGATGTTAGAGAAATGTAGGTAGTACTAGATTTCTCTAAACTTGAAAAAAATGTATATTCTGTGCGCCATTTGGTATCTTGTTGGGTCATATTGTCTGCAGGCAAGGCTTGATGGTAGATCCCGCAAATATTGCCATCATTGTAAATATTCTAGCACCCAACTCATTCAAACAATTGAGGACAGTACTTGGTCATACCGGGTACTACAGAAAATTCATTAAGGGATAAACAAAGATCACAGCACCGATGGAAAAATGTTAAAGAAAGATGTAAAATTCCTATGGAATGAGGAATGCTAGTAGAGTCTAAACAGACTTAAAGATAGGATGGTTACAACACCTATATTAGTATTTCTAGACTGTACTAAGCCATTTCATGTACATGTGGATGCATCTGGCATCATACTAGGGGTTGTTTTAACGCAACCAGGAGAAGGAGGTATCGATCATCCTATCGCATACTCTAGCAGAAAGCTATCGACAATAGAAAAGAACTACACCACCACAGAAAGAGAAGGCTTAGCTATGGTGTACGCGCTACAGAAGTTCAGGCACTACTTGTTGGGTGCCTCGTTCAAGATGTTTACTGACCATTCCACATTGAAGTATCTGGTTAATAAGCCAGTGTTAGGGGGGAGAATATGCAGATGTTTACTCCTCTTTCAGGAGTATGATTTTGAAATCATCATGAAACTAGGGATATTGAATGATGGACCTGATCATCTATCGCGTATAGACTCAGGAGAAGATCCAAGTAACCTAGAGGACAATTTGCCATATGCGCAGTTGTTCTCTATTCAGATCGCAGATGAGTACTATCCTGATATCATTCACTTTCTCACTATAGGAAGGGCGCCTGATGAGTTTACCAAGCATCAAAAGAGGGAGTTGGTTGTTAAAGCAGCAGACTTCACCCTGATCGTAGGAAAGTTATACAAGTTAGGTCCAGATGAAGTCCTACGCAGATGTGTGATGCCACATGAAAAAGAGGCTATTATTAGAGAAGCACATTTAGGTACCGCAGGAGGTCATTTCACAGGAAAGCCGACTGTGCAGAAAATCCTAGTTGCAGGATTATGGTGGCCTACATTACACAAAGACACTAAGGACTTTTGCAGATGTTGCGATATCTGCCAGAGGGTAGGAAAACCTTCATGACGAGATGAAATGCCACTGCGACCACTGATTACGTTGCGCACATTTGAAAAGTGGGCTATAGAATTTGTGGGTCTTATCAACCCACTAGGAAAATGAACTGGCGCGAGATATATCATCACTGGAACAGAGTACCTCACCAGGTGGGCAGAGGCAAAAGCAGTAAGAAATTGTGATGCTTCTACAGCCGCACAATTCATTTTTGAAAACATCATCACTAGATTTGTATGCCCAGTAATATTGCTGAGCGATCAAGGCACATACTTCTTGAACCACACCATTGAGGCCTTGATGGAAGAATTCCAGATACAACACCATAAGAGCACTCCCTATCACCCACAAGCTAATGGTATGGTGGAGGCCTTTAACAAGATTTTAGAAAATGCTCTTACTAAGATCTGCACAACCAAAGGAATGATTGGGACCTCAGAGTTAACGCTGTATTATGGGCGTATAGGACTACATGCAAGAAACTTACAGGACACACACCTTTCAACTTGGTGTATGGATAGGAGGCTATTATGCCTATGGAGTATATTCTTCCTATTTTAAGAATTGCTCAGATCACTCGAATGGCTGATACAGACACAGTGCAAGAAAGGATAGCACAATTGCTTGACTTAGAGGAAGACAGATTCATCGCCGGCTTCCATCAGAAAGTGCAGAAGGCACGAGAAAAATCTTGGCATGACAGACACATTAAGAGTAAGACTCTTCAGATCGGATACCTAGTACTCCTCTATGACATCAAATTTCTTAAGTTTCCAGGGAAGTTCAAAACGCATTGGTTGGATCCATATCAGATACAGCAAGTCATAGAGGGAGGAGCCATTCAACTCAGCAAGTTGAATGGGGAGCTTCTTCCCACGATGATCAATGGCAGTAGGCTTAAATATCTATAGTGACAGCCACTCCACCTCTCAGCCCTAACTCAGAGTCGTGAACGGTGCAGATGTCCAGTGTAGTTGAAAGGAGGCATCGCACCGGGAATTAGTCTAGATTGGAAGGTATTCTAAGTATCAGGAATCGCAAAAGGACGGATCATTTTGTGCAAAAAAAAAACAAAAAAAAACGCTTGAGTTTGTTTTGAGCAAGTGATGCGGTGTGGCATCGCAGCAGCGCAATGTTTCTCCGTGCCACGTACCTAGTTTGCAATGAGATAGAGGGCTAGCCAAGTCGCCTTCTGACAGGAAGTTAATGAAGAAATGAACGGTATACCTTATCGTAGATTTGGCAGGAGCATAATTAATTGTCCAGATTTGGCAAATCTTCGATGAGACTGGCGCCTGCATACACATGCTTCAAGGGAAATTGATCGGATTTCAGCATTTATTGAGGATCAGAATGACGGGTGTGGTCTCGTCCAACCAATTAATACGACCAATGGGTTTATCCTAGATGACTGTTGCATCCAGGATTATCACCTTCGGCATAAAAGCATAAATTATTCATTCGGGAGGGTTGCATTTGCAAACAGCAGAGAGCTATAGAGTGCATTGTTAATTTTTCCCTGTGTAGAGCTAAATTCATTATAGAGTGCTGTGATTTCCAGAGTTTGCAGCCATTTCCAATCCAAAGTATAACACCGAGTGGGTTCTGCCTGAGGAGGAACCTATAGAAGACATTCTAAGAAGGTTCAAGCATGGTGGCCGTATGTCCGCTATGACGACGCCACCCAGGGTTGTGAAATTAGGAACATCACAGGTCAGACAACTGCCAAGGATGAGCAGTCAAGCGCAGGATTAGAAGATGTCATCAAAGTCTCTGCTGAAGAGAAGAAGAAAGCCAAGCCGATCACTGAACATAAGAAAGCATAGCAGAGGAATGATGAGAAGAAATCTCCAGCCAAGAAGAAAGTAAAAATGAGAAAAAGACGGCAACGGGAGAAGGGAGATGACCTATCTCATCAGCTAAGAGAAGAGCAAGAGGTTCCAAAGATCAAGAACACAAATATGTGGAACCCAAGCAATGTGAATACCTGGAGCGAGTTGCTGAGAAGAAAAGTGAAAGGGAAAACAAACCGAACAAGCAGAACTTCAAGATGCAGACAAAGGCTTGTTCTTGGAATGAAATTCTTGGTTTGTATACCTTTCGCATAAGTAGGCTCCAGACTGAATGAAATGTTTGAGAAGGCTGAAAGATACAGATTTTCCTTGTGATAAAAGTTCTAACCTAGATAAAGAGGAAAGGATATCTATGGAATACTTCTCAAAACCTAAAGATCCTTAAAAGGTCTTGCAAGTGACGAGAGTGAGAGCATGACCATGAAGGAAGGAAAGATAAGAGAACCCAACGAACTAAGTAACAGTAGCTATGCAAAACGAAGTCGCAGGACTTCGGGGCAAGCTTCAACGCACTTCGCAGGAAGCCAAGGAGAAGCTACAACAGGAGAATCCTGTCGGTAGTGGCTCGAGGATGAGCCACAAGTAAGTGTTAGGGGACTGTTGGAGCAGAGTCCCGCAGCTACAGGAAAAGCTGCTAGTTTTAGCGAAGATGAAGAGATAAGGTAAAGCTATGACGCCATAGCAGGTTTCTAGCTGCAGAGTAGAGACGAAAACCGTGACTGTTGGAACAGAGAAGTCAAGAAAGATGACAGTACCTGAGCGGCTGAGAAGAGAAAGATCAACCACTTCATTGAAGGCAGCGGCGAAGATAGGAGGGCTTAGCTACCCTCATAAAGGAAAAGGAGCAACGAGGCCGAGGTATTGGAGACGAAGGACAAAAGAAGGGAAGTGGTGCATAGTACCCATGGTCAGTGCCAGGAAGCATGGAAGACTACAGAGAGCAGTGGTGTGACGGAAAGCGGCTACCCCAAGTACAGATATGCCGACTGTCACTAGTTAGCGTTTTGGGTTACTGTTGGGATAGGGCCACAGTGTTATAATGGCGAGACCTTCGGGCCGCCTATAAAGGGATGTATTTTGTATTGTAAAAGGTTGGCATTTTGGGCATTTTAAGCCCTCCAGCTAGTCAGTCCTTCTGGATCGATTCATATTATCGGTGAGTCTGAGAGTCCAGTAGCCTATTAGCTCACTATTATTTTGTATTGTAACAATCCACAGGGATTGACAGAGAGAGAGAGAGAGAGAGAGAGAGAGTGAGAGTATATTGTAAGAAGGCAATTTAGAGAAGAGATCTAAGAGAGAAGGGCTCCAGGCTGTGTGCAGAGTTACCCAGAAGATCTCTAGCTGCATATTTGGTGCAGCAGAACTGTGTACCTCTCTCAATTTATAATATAGAAACACAGTTCTATGGGCGTAGCTTCTACCCTGGAAGTGAACCACGTAAAATCAGAGCGTTATGTGATTGATTCATGTGATTGTATTTAATTGTTTTATCTATCATTCATTACGTGAACATTTCTTACAGTAAATGTATGTATGTGTTATTCACTTCACAGCATATTAAAAGGATAAATGTAAGTTGAAGTCTTTAAGTATTTTGTATTAGAGTTTGTCTATGTTTCATTTGAGACAGTAAGAGTCGTAGTGTAAACAACCTTGTATGTTGAATCCTATAAGTTGAACACCAGTACACTAAGTACGCTGAGTCGTAGTGGTAGGATATCGCAGAGGGGTGATATCGCACCATCAGAGGAGCTGTGATGCGCGATACCACGGGTTAAGGATCCAGCGTAGGAGAAAGTTACGTGTTGCCCAGGATGCGGCGATGCGATAAGGGTTAGAGTAATCGCGAGTAAGAGGAAACTGTGCATCGCAGAAAGAGACATCTCGTGGGCTAAGAAGAGCTGCGAGGTGCACATAGGATGCGACAGAACCCGGTCAAAGACACTTGAGTCTGTCGCTGAAAGGGCTAGTGAGCTAGGAGTGTTGTTGGTACATTATAGTAAACCCAGGTCTGCCCAGCGACCAACAATGATGATGAGGATGAGGGTGATGATTATGATGATGATGATGATGATGATGACGATGATGATGAGGATGAGGATGAGGGTGACGATGAAGATGATGATGAACAATGATGGTGATGGTGAGGAGGATGATGACTATGATGATGATGATGAGGATGAGGGTGATGAGGATGAGAATTATGATGAGGATGAGGATGATGATGACCATGATGATGATGATGATGATGACCATGATGATAATGATGAGGATAAGGGTGATGATGATGATGACGAGGATGAGGGTGGTGATGATGATGATGATGATGAGGATGGTGATGATGTTGATGATGGCGATGATGATGAGGATGAGGGTGATAAACAATGATGATGAGGATAAATATGATGATGATGATGATGATGATGATGACCATGATGATGATGATGAGGATGAGGGTGATGATGAAGATGATGATGAACAATGATGGTGATGATGAGGAGGATGATGACTATGATGATGATGATGAGGATGAGGGTGATGATGATGATGATGATGATGAGGATGAGTATGATAATGATTATGATGATGATGATGAGGATGAGGGTGATGATGAGGAGGAGGAGGATGAGGGTGATGATGATGATGATGATGATGATGAGGATGATGATGAGAATGGTGATGATGATGAGGATGAGGGTGATGATGAATATGATGATGAACAATGATGGTGATGATGAGGAGGATGATGACTATGATGATGATGATGAGGATGAGGGTGATAATGATGACGATGATGACCAGGATGATGATGATGAGGATGAGGGTGATGAGGATGAGGATGATGATGATGATGATGATGATGATGATGATGATGATGAGGATGATGAGGATGGTGATGAATATGAAGATGATGACGTGAGGATGATGATGATGATGATGATGATGATGACGATGATGATGAACAATGATGATGATGATGAGTAGGAGGAGGAGGATGACTATGATGTTGATGATGATGATGAGGGTGATTATGATGATGATATTGATGAGGATGATGATGATGAGGAGGAGGAGGGTGATGAACAATGATGCGTTAGGACAAAACCAAATTAGTTAAGACAAAACGCATATGCATTATAGCTTTATCATATCGCATATGCGATGTGAATAAGCTATAACGCATATGAATTATAGCTTATTCATATCACATATGCGTTATATCGCATATGTGATATGAATAAGATATAATTCATATGCATTACTTTAAAATTAAAATAATTGGAGGGAATAAGGTTTGGAATTAGGTTCGAAAATAGCTTCAGAATACCGAACCTATTGGGTAGGACAAATAAACCAGGGCTATTGCTTGTCTTTTAGAACTCTATCAATATGCTCAGTTTAGATGGTGTGTTTTGATATGACATACCCAATATTTTTTTATGAAAATATAGGATATTGTAGAGTACGATATTACGATTCTGTATATGTAATTTTTTCCTTCAAAACTATGTTTTATTTATTTATAATTATTTTTATAAATGACACACGTCAGTTTAAAAAAATACATACATTGGTTGTTTGTTATATAATTTTTGATTTCCATCACCATTTCCCAATAAAACTATATGGTGCACTAGACAAGATCAAGATCTACGATCTTATATTTAGAAATCAAGGATTTCATTAATTTTTTCCCCTAAAGTGTTGAACCCACACATAAGGTTTTAATTTCAAGCTTTTCTGACTTCAATAATTAATAATAAAAAAATAATTCATGAAAAATTATGAATAAATAGTGTTTCACTAGGCCCATATGTCGTTTATATGTCTGCAATATTTTATCCCAACTTGACGTCATTTACCTCATATATTGCTGCATCCGCACAAACATATATGTTAAGATGTGCTAAAAATTTGAAAACCCACTTTCATGGAAACTAATTTTATAATCATTTACGCACATTTTCTCTGCATAAATGCTATATATTATGAAAGCTGATTCAATTTCCTATCTTTTCTCTTTTTACTTCATCTTCAAATAAATTAGGTAAGTACCCCTAATTGTCACCTAAAGTCAGATTTTTCCATTTATTCTAGTATTATGTGGCATATAAAGTGTCTTTAAAGGAGTCCATGATTATGCATCAGCCCCTATGCTAAATTATTATCTCTCTTCTGCAACCTTCTCTTGTCATTCAAATTCATGCAGAATGATGTTTCTCAGGGATGAATTTAAGGAACCATACTTATTTAAAAGTGTATAAATGTTGGCGAATATTACCAATTCTTAAAAGGACAACTATAAAATGATTGGCGATATTTTTCAAAAAAAAATTAATTTGCAAGGATTTTATATTGTTTATATAATAATTTGGCAATTTTTCGAGTGAAAAAATTTTACCCCATCAAAATTGGGAAAAACAGGGCTTCAAAAAATGCAAAATGGTGAATCGTTTTTGGGAGAAAAACATGGAAAAATATCCCAGTCGGCTAAAATTCACCCCTAAAATTATCCCTGATGTTTCTATGCTTCATTGAATTTAACATGGTATCAGAGCAGGTATCCATGCTTGCCTTGAACCTTAGAAACTTCCATTGATGTAGTAAAAGCCATTAAGTTTCCACATGATTCCTAGAATAATTGCATTTCTCCCTCTGGATTATGTCCATAGAAGTCTATCCAGGTCTGACTCCTAAGAGAAAGTGCACATGTCATAGTGAAGGGTGTTTGAGATAAAATAATTTGAATTGAGTTATTTTGTAGTGTGTTTGTGGAAGTTGTAGCTTTGATACCATATGGAATTTGAAGTTATGATACCATGTAGAAAAAGAGCCTTGATGCAAAGAAGAAGCAAAAGAGATAGATCTTTCTACAGGATAATTCTCACAAGTATGGACAAGGAAAATATGGAGAAGAATAAAGAGAATGAATCACATGAATAAGTGAAGAATGAATAGTTGATTGATGATAAATAATGAATTGATTGTTTATTACAATAGTAATACATCCTTATAATGAAAAACTGAGTTGGTGGAAGACAACTCATGCTAGCTCATAAATCAGAGTTACTAAATATGATAAACCCCCATAGGTGGCTAATGCAATTTGCAAATCTACCAAGTACCTCATGAATTAGCTAAAGCATGAGTGAGTTGTCAAGAGTGATGAAAAGACCTGATAATCTTGAAACCTGGAGAGAAAATCATGGAGGATAGATTGACAACAAAATGTAGCATTTTCCTAGTTGGCTAGCTTTAGCTTAGCCACTGAAAAGTTGGAATAAAGAAGAATAAAGATAGAATCTGTAGGAAGGTGTAGTTACTAATTTTGGCAGTATATAAAGTGGACACCATAAAACTAGAATCGGAATAAAGGCATTCCTGGGGTATATATGGAAAGTATTGGCCAAGTGGTGCGAGTGGATGTCAACTATCTGTTATCAGCCGAAATGACAATTCTCCATCCAAGTGCTGACATTCCTCATGTTGGTACACAAAAGGAAAATTTAGATTGAAGTGGCCTTAACGCTATAGATGAGTATGACCTTTCATACATTTTCCTCAGACCAGCCTTGTATATTTTTATTATGTATTTTGGGTTGCATACGTGACTATGCGTTGCAACTTGCATATCATATGCAAGTATTTGCATTGCAACCCACGTATACTTGCATATGCGAGTTGCCTATATTAATACCCTCACATACCCTAATTCGACATTAAAAAATATAATCAATATTAGATGAGATTATTTGAGGCCTAATCAATAACTATCCCAACCATCTCAACCATATCAACCTTTGAAACCACTCTATTTACCAAACTATAAAAAGAGGCCTTAGGGTGGAGGCTAATCAATCAATTTTTGGAGAGAAACGTTATGCTAGTGGTATATCTTCAGAATATTGGAGCAGAAGAAATCAGAGTCCTTTGGTTGTAGAGGAGTCCTTGTCTCAGAAGCTAGGATGTACTCTTATCTTATTCATCGATTGTTAATAAAGAGAATTCTTCTTCTAATCTTCTATTGAGTCTATTTCATCTATATTGGTTAATGAATATATTTTTTTATATGTTTAATATGATTTTCATCTAACCTTTGATATATATATATATATGCATGAGATATTACTTGAAGGATTTTCTCTTTGCAGGTGAAGAGGTGCATCCGTGGAAGAGAAGAGGAGTGGGAGAAAATCAAGCTTGAATCAACCGCCACTAATAGGGAAAGTCAAGACTTTATTCCTATTCCCTTTCCATTCTCTGGTAAAATCTGATTGTCTACAAGTTAGTAGTAAGTGTTAGGAAATAGGGCAGACCCGGGTTGTAAACCTTTACTTCACACCAACAAAAGATCCACAGTGTTGGCCCTTTCGGCAACAACCTGCGGATAGGTTGCAGTCTCACCCAAAACAACTATGGGGTGCCATAGAATTAGGTTTCTACAAGCAGAAGAGGGATATTACTATACCTTTAGCCTTTAATAACTTATAATCAATTAACACAGAGATCCAACATTCATGAATATAACTTCGCAGATAAAATAAACAAGCAGTGACTTGCACAACCCTTTACTGGGAATTCACAGCGAAGCAAGTATTTTAGCAGTGATCTTATTCATCAAATATATCTAGTTAAACATGGATAACAAAACATAACAGAAATAACACAAGGAACCACAACACCATATATAACGCGGTTCACCCCCAGTGTAGGGGTTACGTCCATAGAACTGCACTTTATTCAACTTCTTTACAAGTCACAGTTCTGATCTACGAAATCAGTAGCAGATCCTTTCAAGTGCTTAAAGCCGTACACACAACAGCAGATCCTTTCAAGTCCTTAAATCCGCGCACACAGCTGCAGACCTCTGCACACACAGCTGCAGATCCTCTAATCGCTACAAAAAAACCCTCTGTGCACACAGCTGGGAATAAACCTTCTCTTACAAAATAGCCTTAGCTTCACCTTAATTCTTCTTTCACAAAAAGCCTAACCTCGCTTCTTTACATAAGTGCATATTTATACAACGCACTATTACAAAAACCATGGTCTTAAACCATGGGCACCCCAAACCCTAAACCCTGGACATAAACCATGGGTTTATTACAATAAGAAAGCTTTAACTTAACCCCGACACCCCTAAGACTATTTTGAGCCGTAACTCTGCTTACAACTTACAAAAACCGCGGAGTTACCAAAACTAAAGACCCTTAAAGTACACGTCCCAATAGGCCCCTAAGACTCACTAGTGGCCCGTCCCGGGATACTCTGCTATCCTTCCGGCGGATGAAACTTCGCTGTAAGGACGGTGAACTGGGTATTTAGACTGCGCATGATGTCATCCGCTACTTTCTCCTTTTCCACCAAATCCTGCAGTACTTTGGATGATACTTCGTTGGAATTTTCCTGTGCGAATGCATCGTATTCCTTTAGAATTTTGAACTGGCTATCCACCGTAGTACTTAGTTTCAAAGCATCACTGACAAGTGGCTGTATAGAGCTTTCCAACTCTGTTACTTTCACCCTGCATGACTCAATTTCCTACTGGAGTTCCTTGCTGCGCTTTACTTTCAACATTTTCTCCATAAGGGGTAAGGTTCTGATTTCTGCTTTTACTGTATCCAGCTCTGCCTGTCGCTGTTTGATGGTGTCTTGTAGCTGTCCTATCTCTGGATGTTCCTGAAGGGTTGTCCAAGCCTTGACACTGTCTCCAAGCAACTTTGCTGCGCTGCCCACCAGATCTGAAATTTTTGCTGCTGATGCCTGGATGTCTGCGCGACGCTGTTCTTTAACCTCAGGTGGAGTTTCTGGAGGGATACGCAGTTGGAGCTCCGCGATCCGAGCCTCATGTTTTGCTTTAAGCTTCTCAATTGCATTGTGAGACTTCTACGCATAGTCTTTCAACCTACCTAATCTTTGTTCAGGCTCCTCCACCAGCTGTACGTCAAAGTCAGGAATACTTCGACACGCTTCATCCAAAACTCGGACCAGTGTAATTCATTTTTGTTCTGCATTCCTCTTTATCTGCTCCGCTGCCTCCAGCTACGCTGCGAGGCTGTCATTCTGCTTCCTGGTATCGTCCAACTGTTTTTATGAATAATGGTCTCGGGCCTGGATTTCCTTTGCGATAGATGACTGGAAGAGATGTAGTTCTAACATGGACATTTTGGTGTAATCAATTCCTATTGTCATGCTCATCTCTACGCGGGATGCTGCATCAGTTATGATGAGGGCAGTGGTGGATACTTGGCCCTTGTTTTCTCGAGCTGGCCATTGCCTTAGGTCAGGCTGCATGCTTGCCGGGGTACTGCTGGCTACAGTGGCAGTCACCGACTGTACTGCTAGGTCCTTCAGCTCCGATATGTGCTGTGTGACACCACTGATGGCATCCAAATGCACACCGGAAAATTCTGACCATTTCTTAGTAAGGACTTCTGTGGAATTCGACAAAGCCACATCAAGCTCTTCGCTTGTCAAGCCAGGTGTATCATCGACATTCTTATCCTTGGACGCCTTTGTTTTCTTTCGGTGTTGCGGTTTGTTTACTTCCTCTACTTCTGGTGTCTTGTGCTTATCCTTCCTATTAGGATCTGGAATAGTTTTGACTGAGTCCTGTCCTTCTTCTTCGTCAGTTTTGACTTCTCCACCCTGGTTGCTATCGTGCTACTGTGACTTAGTCTGTTCTTCGCTGTCTTCCAGGGGACCTTGCTGCTGCGTGTGACTAGGGCCTGCACCCATATTGGTAACTATGGGAACCGAAATATGAGGTTTCTTCCCTACATCTTTCAACCAATCAGTCGGCCAGTGCTGAACTACTGCCCAGATATCACCCTCAGTGACTACATATGGTAGCTTGAACCATTGATGCTTTTGATCTGCGCAAGCCTGGATGAAAGTATAATGCATGTCGACGCTGAAGGTGGCTGCGTCGTCATATTGAGAGAATAGCTCATTACTGAGCCGTGGGGTTTTTGCGATCTCATACTGGATATTCATCATATAAAAGGAAAATACATAATTTGTCATCTGTTGATGTACTTTATCCTGTGAAACCCACAGTGATGCGTACTTGGCTGCGCCAGTCATGTGTTCTGGTGCATCAAGAAATTGTGCCTCTATAGGTTCTTGCCACCCTACTAGTGCGATGAGGATGAGAAACCATGAGTAATGGAAAGGCCTACCCTTCTCCTGTGTATCGCGAGCGTCTTCCAGGAGCTCCCTTGCAACATACGCTGCCCAGTTGTAGCTGTAACCTTCAGTGCAGTTTATAGCAATTCTGATAACTAGGGCAGGTACTTTAGTTGGTCTGCACTTTCGTATGACTTTGCATGCTAAGAGCTCAGCTGCGAAGCGAATGTGATGTTCCTGAATCGCAGAAGTGTGATACCTGCATTTTCCCTTCGTGAGGCCGAAGCGTTCCTTTATGGTTTGTGCGAGCTTTGTATCCTCATGCTTCGAGGGGAACTCTGTCGCTGGGTTAGGCCTTGCTATTGGTAAGCCAGTGATCCTTTGAATGAGCTCGCCATTGATAGGAATTTTCTTGCCTCCTATCCATAGGTGGTCGTCATGAACTAGGGCTAGCAGCTGCTTGACTACTACAGTCACCTATGGGCCGTGACCAAAGCAGGGAACATCGAGCATCTTCAGCAGACCAGCTGGATCCAAGCCGGCATCCCACCATTTGACTTGTAATAGTGTCTCCCCGGTCTCATCGTACTTGACAAAGTGTAAATATGTTCCTGGTGTGAACTGTGGAAAATTGTCATGATAGCTTGTATCATGGTCGGCATACTTAAGCCGGTCTATCTTTCCTGTCATGGTCCCAACCAGCTGCACACCTAGTGGCAGAGAAGGGCTGCTTATCATGAACTACTTGTTTCACTGAGGTGGTTTAACTCCTGGTCGAAGAGGCGAGATATATGGTGGTCTCCGTGCGGCAATATTCTCCTCTGTGTCACTTGGGATTTCTACTGAACCAATCAGATCCATTCCAGGATTTTCTGATGTTTTCCCGGATTTTTTGTGTCGATCTTCATTTTGCTTAGAACGAACTTCTGGCTTGAACTGTTTCCTAGCAGACTGCATTTACATTGGTGGAGTTGGTGCTAGTAGAGTCTCTTCACGAGTTGCAGGTCCAGGTGGGTGGGCGAAAATGTGCTGCAGACCCGTCTGTTCAAATTCTCTCAACAAGTTCTGAAGTTCTTGCTCAGCGGACATGGGTTTAATTGTAAAACACAAGAAAATAGGGAATGCACTTTCCCCCTGCTCAGGTGACCTTTTATGCAATCCAATGACCACATCAGCCATAAATGTGCATTGAAGGTAGCAAATCTGATAGATATCCGATTTCCATGGCGCTAGATTTTGGTGGATATCACTAGGACAGGCATTTAAGACAATTAAAGTACCGACGCCATCAAGTTGGCAGAGTTCCAACGGTTGGATTTTGGGCTGCGGCACAATCGGTATTGCAGCTGCGTCACAATAAGAACCTTCTTTGACATACCCTGGTAGATGCTGCGACCAAGTGGTGAGCTTCGATCCTTTCACTTGTTGTGTCACCCAACTAAGTCGGTACTGGGCTATTGCTTTGTCATGAGTCACAGTAGCATGCCAAAGCCCACCCTGCATATACCGGTTCGCTGCTATGGGTACCCAGATATGTACAAACTTATGAACCCAATATGTATGAGATACATGTTTCCCTGCTTCGTAATAGTGTTCCAAGTATTCCTGCGGGCTCCTCTGCCCCTTGTTCTAGCTGCGTCTTGTCTGGAGCTGACCCCCAAATCTCAGGTAAAGGAATTTTTGACAAGATTCCCAACTAGGAATGTACTTTTTTCGGCTATTCCACCCTTTAGCTGTGGTGGCTCCAAATGCTAACTCTAGAGTCACCATTTTCGGTGAATCCGGCACAATAAGTGCTTCTGGGTCTATCGAACCCTCACAAACGGGTAAGGCTCTTGTTTTTGAACTAAGACTTCTGAGGGACTTATTAATTTTGGCACATCTATGTCCCTGTAGCTCATACAATCGGTTCTGCCAACTTTATAAGTCATCCTCAGAATCCGTCATGTAGGAGCTACCAGACTCCCAACCGTCTGCAGGAGGATCCTCATAATCTTCTTCCTTCACAGTGATGTTATAGATCTGTTCCAACACATCCTGATCTTCATTCTTGAGTGGTTCTGTGTATCTTTCTCCTTGTAAGGGATCTAGGGGAACTATGAATCTCAAATCTTTCCCTTTGAAAGTCATCTGTCTCTTCTTAAGGTTAATAGCTGCATCATTTTCCATTGCCCACTCAATACCAAGTAGGGCTGGATAAGGGTTGCTGTCATCAATGATCTCAATAACTTCGAAGTCTACTAAAGTACTGACCCCATCAATATCTACGGAGACATTAGGGAATTGGCCGAGGGGCACAATATTCTGTTGATTGGCTAACCTTAACTGTATAGGGGACCATTCAAGGGTAGGTCTTCCCATTTGTTCCCAGGTTTTCTTAGTTAAGACATTTACCTCTGATCCTAGGTCTAAGATAACATCAGTCATATCATATTCTCCTATCTGAACATTCAGTCTCATTTCCCTGCCGGTCCTTCAGAGACGATTAAGAGTTTTTTCCTTATCAGCTCTTCTCTGAGGTTCACAGAAAGTGAGAAATTTTTGCAACTCTTTTAAAGCATTCTGATTCCGTAAGAGTTTCATACAGCTCTGCAAAAATTAGGATAGTGTACTTACTTTATCCGCCGAAGCGTCCTTCAGCTACGACTCCTGCTGATGTGGCTGTGCAAGTACTACGGCTGTGCTAAGATCAGAAAAATATCTGTTGGCCTCCAGGAATGTCTCTTTTTCTCTTTTGATATCAATTGCTGGGACTTTTATGGGGCCCTTGCGAACCCAAGCCTTGGCAGGCGGTTTCTTCGTATGCTTCTTGTGTGTCGCAGATCCACTCTGGGTAACAACATTAATGGCTTGGGCAGGTCTCTGCTCGACAGAAATCATCTGAATAGTCTGAGTAGGGGCACTGTTTCTTTCCTGAATCTTAGCTATCAATTGCGGGCATCCCTCAATGACATGATCAATGGCGTGACAATATCGGCATGTCGTGGTTTGGTTGCGACAGTCCCGAGCTAGATGTACGGGTTGGTTATAGTTATAGCACACCACCTGACCTCGTCCTCTACTGGCCATACCCCCATGACCATGGCCTCCAAAGGCTCCTCCACCTGATGCACCCCCGCGGTAACCATAGCCATCATTGCTCTGTCCTTCCGTTTGTACCCGATATGCATCATAGGTGCGCTCTCTCATTAGGTCATAACTGCGACACTCCTCTTCATTATGTCCTATGGACTTACAAAATTGACAATAGGGATTTTTAGGTACTTGCCCATACCTCCGTAGCAGATAGTAGTATTCAGGTCGGTGTTGGCCAGTTGCTCTGTAGAGCTCGCAATATAGAATCTGTGGGTTACCTAGGTTTGGTGCACCAGTATGCCGGTAGTTGTGAACCCTAGGGCACTGTTCCTTGGCATGACCTTCTGTCTGACATTGCGTACACCAAACCTCTTCATGACCGGTTTTTCCTGTCTTCATGTCGCACAGCTCCAAAGCCATCGCTGCTAACTACGCTTGGATTTGAACGATAGTGGAATTATCTGCGACAGGGGTGGTCTCAAGCTTCATCGCAATTTCCAGAGCATCTTGTTGGTCGGTGACCTTCTGTTGCATAAGAAGAGTTCTAATATGTGGTAGCAGCACTGCAATGAACCATTCCTTGTGCTGCACAGGTCCAATGGTGAAACTGACCTGGTCGAGCAGAACTTTGAACCGCTGGTCAAAGTCCCACACTGATTCGCCACGCCTCTGCTGAATCTCTTTCAATTCAGTGATACACCGCAACTCTGATTTTGGTTTCTTAAAATATTTGATTATTGCTGCTTTAATATCATCTAAGGAATGACTCTGAGTACTGGAGAATTTCATGAACCAGGTTAAAGCCTGGTCCCTGAAAGAAGTAACGAGCCGCGCCCTTCAGACATCTTGATCTGTAATGTTCTTAGCATTCCAGACTGCTTTGCATAAAAACTAGAACTGTTTTGGATCCTCTGATCCAGTTCGTTTGAAAATAGGTAGCTTAATGTCATCATGTATGTGGGCCATCGCAGGTCTAGGGGGGGAGGGAGGGGGACTAGGAGTAGGTGGGGGGCAACTTACTGGGGTAGACTAACCTACAACAGGAGTGCTCGGGCTAGGGTGACTTTCGAACTACGACAGGTTCTCAGGGATAACAAGTCTGGGCTGTAGGGTGACCAGAGGGTTTCCAACAGAAGGGGTTTCTTCGGGTGCAGAGTCTGCGAGATTTTTAGGAGAAGACGCGGTATGCTGAGCTAGGGAATAGGATCCAAAGTCTCTCTTGTAGCTTTTGCCACTTAGCAAAAAACCACTTTTCTCATCGAAGGTATTTTCACTTGCAAACATAGGTTAGTAATACCAAATCTAACATTCTGATTCAATGAGCAATATACCTTTTTCAGCTAATAGCATTTTAATTCTTAAACCAAATGAATTCAAAAACTTACCCCTTGGGCCTTTGAAAAACTGTCGCTCGGCTTCACTAAAGGAAGTACGCGTGTCGATGGCGAACTCTGTCACAAAAGCTTTAAGAGTTCGCGTTGTCCAGAAATCAACAGCACGCGATATCTCGTTGTTCACCCTTTTTAGTATAGTAATTCTCGCAGGGGTCCAAATAGGAAACTGACGTTCTTGGAAATTCGTCCTTCTCTCTGTCAATCTAGACAACCATTGGTGCAACTCTATGTGGATACTAGCAAAGAAAATTTCATAAACATCACCAAAAACATACCTTTGTAAAAAGTTGTTTGCACTACGACGTGGATCTTTGTTCTCTTGCTCAGTGAATTTTAGATAAGTCTCATCAAGCCAATCACCGATTTCCTTCACAGAGGGTCTCCAGAACATAGCCCTCGAGGTACGACGTAAAACCCTCTTGAGATGATACTGAGTTCAACCGGAAACAGAACCAATTTGTTGGGCAATAGGGCAGACCCGGATTGTAAACCTTTACTTTGCACCAACAAAAGACCCACAGTGTTGGCCCTTTCGGCAACAACCTGCGGACAGGTTGCAGTCTCACCCGAAACAACTATGGGGTGCCGTAGAATCAGGTTTCTGCAAGTAGAAGAGGGATATTACTGTACCTTTAGCCTTTAATAACTTATAATCAATTAACATAGAGCTCCGACATTAATGAATATAACTTCGCAGATAAAATAAACAAGCAGTGACTTGCACAACCCTTTATAGGGAATTCACAGCGAAGCAAGTATTTTAGCAGTGATCTTATTCATCAAATATATCTAGTTAATCATGCATAACAAAACATAACAGAAATAACACAAGGAACCACAACACCAGATATAACGTGGTTCACCCCCAGTGTAGGGGTTACGTCCACAGAACTGCGCTTTATTCAACTTCTTTACAAGTCACAGTTCTGATCTGCGCACTCAGCAGCAGATCCTTTCAAGTCCTTAAAGCCACGCACACAGCTATAGGCCTCTGCGCACACAGCTGCAGATCCTCTAATTGCTACACAAAAATCCTCTGCGCACATAGCTGCAGAGGTCATCCACGCACACAGCTGGGACTAAACCTTCTCTTACAAAATAGCCTTAGCTTCGCCTTAATTTTTCTTTCACAAAAATCCTAACCTTGCTTCTTTACATAAGTGCTTATTTATAAACCACACTATTACAAAAACCATGGTATTAAACCATGGGCACCCCAAACCCTAAACCCTGGACGTAGGCCATGGGTTTATTACAATAAGAAAGCTTTAACTTAACCCCGACACCCCTAAGACTATTTTGAGCCTTAAATCCCCTTACAACTTGTAAAAACTGCGGAGATAGCAAAACTAAAGACCCTTAAATTACATGTCCCAACAGTAAGTTGGTAACGCCAGACCCTAGGTTACAAGGGTGCTTTATCTTGAACAACAGAACTGGCAACTCCATTGGGGACTCCAGCCTGCGGTGGGTTAGTCCTGTAGATAGTTTTCTAGTCTTTGCTCTGATTCTGTGTGTGGTATTTTATCTTGCTTTTGATTTGCAGTATAGTGTGTCGAGAGACCTTTATTGTTTTTTCTTTGTTGAATTTTTTTTGTTGTAGACGCGGGTTGCTGTGCTACACAGTCGCATATAGCAACTTGTATGCGCGAGTTGCTCTATAAGATAGTCGTGTATGATACGTGATTTGTGCCATAAGATGATTGCATACATCCTGTAGCAGCATAAAATTTTAGGGAGGGTTGCTTGTCCCTGTCTTGTTTTGATTTTTGTCTGCTTGGGGCCTCTTGCCTTTGGCATGATTCTGTAAGTCTGAAATTCTTGTATACCATGCTTTATGCTTTTGTTAACCCTTTGAGTTTTATCGTTTAAATCTTCTTTCATTTAGCGATTTGAAGTTGGTCCTCTTGCTTGGGTAATAGGTTCAGTGCTATGTTTCTGAGTCAGTGATCAGGACTATAGATACTGTGTACTATATACTTCCTTCGTGTAGTATCATTTTGTCACTTGTCCTTTAGTAAATTCAGTGGATTTTATTCATTAGTTCTTCCCAAGTTAGGTGTTTACCAAGTTTCCTTCCTACGTGGTTGAAGTTGGTTTTGTGGGTCCTCTATAATTCATTTTGCTTTCTTTATGTTCTGATTATTCAAACCCACTCGAAAAGTTTTGCATTTAATTACATTATATTTTTTGAAGAATTTGAGAGGTGAAGAAAAACATTTGATGCTTTGCATTTAGTTGCATACAATAGTTTTCTTTTTAGCATTTTCGAATAAAATTTCAAAATTTTTAAAAAGAAGTCTTAGTTTTCTCATACTTAGTTTTATTTTCATTAGCTCATATTTACAAAAAGAAAAGAAACTTGATTTAAGTATTTGTAATTTGTTTTGGAATTCATTTTATACACCTTTTTTACTTTTCTTATCAAGTCTATAATATCACAGTCATTCACGCCACTTACCCTTTGACTAAGAACAACCCTTAAAATGAACGATATTATTTAAAATTTATTAGTAAGTTTTATTTTATAGGGTCATACACCTACTAGATTAGGCTAGACTTGTGGAATAGGGAGTGTAAACTCTACACAAGTGTTTAAATTCAGACGCACTTGGAAAATCGATAGGTAAATCCTTTTCTATGTTGATAGTATCTAGGAAGCTCCTCTCAAGCGCGAGTTAAGCACGAGGCGATGTGGAGGCTTGGACTGAGGAGATAACCCTCTGATTCCTTGTCAAAACGTAGACCAAGGTTTTTTCACATCTGGGGATTCTGTCCTAGACAAAGTTTCAGGCTTTCCTACCCTGCCCATGCGTACGAACCAGGATTGTGACTGTCCCCCTGGACTATTGATATACTTAAGTTATCCTTTAGTCTCTTTGACATCTAGGGTTCATACACTGGTAAACCATAAGGCTATTTCTGGTTGACCTTCGATGGGCTTGGAAGGTAACCCTTGTTGAAAGTGTAGGAGGGTGGTGGGTGATTCTTCCTCTTGTTCCTAAGAACCTCTTCAAGGATTCCAAGTAACTATCCCTCAGCTTTCTTCTAGAAAGCATATCTTATACCCCTTGTGATTGTTGAGACTTTAGAAAATTTTGTAGTAATTTCTCTATGGTTTGTTTGTGTTTAGCTGACCTTAGGGTGTGAAGAGTCAAATTTCCAATCGTGGAGGACCAACCCCTCAAAGGTCAAGAAGGTTGCAAAAAATTCCTCCGCTTATTACATTGGAACCTCCACCTCCCCCTTAAAGGAGAATATTAGAGACGGACGGTTATTTCGAACTGGTATGAATTAGTGAAGTTCCAGGTGAACTAGAACTTAGGACAAACCAAGTTGTTTTAACTACAGTAGAGATATAAGACTTGCAGGTTGATGAGTTTGCAAGAAAATTTAATTCACCTCTTACTAACCTGAACGATCCTATGATCATCTAGGTTTGTCATTTTAGTTCTCCTGTGATTGGTGTTCCTCTTGTAAGACTAATGTCTAGTGCGGGAGAAAGTTCTTCTACCTGCATCTCAACCACTCCAGTTGAAGGGGTACCACCTCCACCAATTTGTGCCCCTATAACAAGTATACCTACTACTCCTTTAACTCCAACTAGTCAGGTGGTTAAAACACTGGCTTCCACAAATTTAGTAGGTACTTCTGGTGGAGTGGTGACTGGGATTCCTAGTGTACCCTCTGCTTCAACTTCCTTTGCACACACTGCTCAGAGTGGTCCTATAGGATTCTCATCATTTTTCCAGGGTTTTCCCTGGAATGGGGGGTACATTCTCCCATATTCTCCATATGTAGGTCCAACACCTACATATGTAGGGGTACAGTTTGGAAACCCTAATCCTTATGGTCAAGGTTTTCAAACCCTAGTTTCAGCTCCTTTCAAGAGCTCTCCTTTGTTGCTTTTTAGCGGAGCGATACCTGCTCCTGTGTTCCAAACCCTAGTTTCAACTAGGACAACTCGAACCTCATACACTGTTGGGCTTTAGGGCAGACCCAAGATTTATACCGCTAACTTCGCACCAACAAAAGACCCACAGTGTTGGCCCTTTCGGCAACAACCTGCGAATAGGTTGCAGTCTCACCCGAAACAGCTATGGGATGCCGCAGAATCAGGTTTCTGCAAGTAGAAGAGGGATATTACTGTACCTTTAGCCTTTAATAATCTATATCCATATAAAACAGAGCTTCAACATTCACATATATCACTTCGCAGCTAAATAAACAGACAGTGACTTGCTTAACCCTTTACTGCGAATTCACCGCGAAGTTATTTAGTTAGAAGTGATCTTATTTATCAGATATATATTTATCAATGCATGAAAGAAAATAACAGAAACAACACAAAGAACCACAACACCAGATATAACGTGGTTCACCCCCACTGTAGGGGCTACATCCACATAACTGCGTTTTATTCAACTCTTTACTAAAATCACAGTTCTGATCTGCGCACTCAGCTACAGATCCTTTCAAGTCCTTAAAGCTACGCACACAGCTGCAGGCCTCTGTGCACACAGTTGCAGATTTCCTTAATCACCCAAAAACCTCTACGCACACAGCTGCAGAGGTCGTCCACGCACACAACTGGGACTTAATCTTCTTACATACAAATCTTAGCTTCGCATCAATTCATCTTATATCAAAAAGCCTAAACTGACTTCTTTATGAGAGTGCTTATTTATAGTGCACTTATTACAAAACCATGGGCCTAAACCATGGGCACCCCAAACCCTAAACCCTAGACTTAAACCATGGGTTTATTACAAAAATAAGGTTTTAACTCAACCCCGACACCCCTAAGACTGTTTTGAGTCATAACTCCACTTACAATTTCCGCGGAGTTACCAAAATTAGGGACCGTTAAGGTGCATGCCCGAACAGGCCCCTAAGATTCACTAGTGGCCCGCCCCAGGACACTCTGCTCCTCCTCTGGTAGACGCACTTTGTCAGCGAAGATAGCGAACTGCTTGTTGAGGGCATGCATGATATTGTCTGTTTCTTGTTCTTTTTCGATCAACTCCTGTAATGCTGTGGCGGAAGCTTTGCTCGTCTTTTGCTGTGAAAATGCATCATATTCCTTCAGAACTTTGAGTTGGGTGTCCACAACAGTACTCAACTCTAAGGCTTCGCTGATAAGTGGTTGTATAGCAATTTCTACTTCTGTTGCTTTTTCTCTGCACGACTCGATTTCCTGCTGGAGTTCATTGCTTCGCTTTACCTTGAGCATTTTCTCCATAGGTGGTAGGGTCTTAATTTCCACTTTTACTGTATCCAATTCTGCCTATCACTGCCTGATGGTTTCTTGCAGCTGTCTGACTTATGGATGTTCATGCAGGATGATCCAAGCCTCAACACTATCTTCTAGCAGGTTCACTGCATTGCTCACAATATCCGAGATTTTTGCTGTGGAGGCCTGAATGTCGACTCGGCATTGCTCCCTGACCTCTGGTGGGCTCTCCGGGTTGATGCGGAGTTGAAGCTCTGCAATTTGAGCCTCATGTTCTGCTTTGAGCTTCTCTATTTCACTGTAGGATTGCTGCATGTAATCTTTCAACTTGACTAATCTTTGTAATGGTTCTTCCACTAGCTATACGTCAAAGTCAGGAAGACTTCGACATGCCTCGTCCAAGACCCGTACCAGGGTAATGCGCTTACGTTATGCATCCCTCTTTCTCTGCTTCACTGCCTCCAACTGTGTGGCGAAGCCCTGCTGCTTACTTATGGCATTTTCCAACTGCATTTGCAAATATTGGTTGCGTGCCTGGATTTTTTTTGTAACCGCTAACTGACAGAGATGTAGCTCCGTCATGGACATCTTAGTGTAATCAATTCCAAACTTCATACTCATCTCCGAACAAGATGGTAAATCCGTTAATATGAGGGCGGCACTCGAGACTTGGCCTTTATTGTCTCTGGCCGACCATTTCCTGAGGTCTGGCGGCGTGCTTGCTAGGACAGTGCTTGCTGAAGCACCAGTTAGTGATTTTTCTATGAAGTCCTTCAACTCCGAAATATGTTTTTCTACACCAGTGATGGCATGCAGTTGTGTAGCTGCAAATTCTAACCATTTCTTGGTGAGAAATTCTATGGACCTCGAGAGAGCCTGATCAAGCTTCTCACTTGTCAGGCTGGGCTCCTCGTTAATATTCTTGTTCTTCAACGCCTTCATTTTATTTTGGGGCTGGGGTTTGTTCACTTCCTCCGGCTCTAGCGTCTTGCACTTATCCTGTTGATTAGGGTCTAAAATAGTGTTAACCGAGTCTCCTTCTTCTTCATCATTACCATCGTCTCCACCCTGGTCACTTCCACTCTGTTGCGACTCAGTTTTTTCTTCACTGTCTTCAGGAGGTTCTTGGCACTGTGTATGACTAGGGCCTGCGCCCAGATTGGTAACTGGGGGAACCGGAATGGTGGGTTTTTTTCCTGCATCCTTCAACCATTCCACCGGCCACTGTTGAACGACCGCGAGGATGTCTTCTTTGGTCACTACATATGGTAACTTAAACCATTGATGCTTTTGATCTGCGTAGGCTTGGATGAAAATATGATGCATGTCGGTGCTAAAATGGGTTGCGCCATCGTATTGAGAGAATAACTCATTACTGAGCTGAGGGGTTTTCGTGATCTCATACGAGATACTCATCATATAAAAGGAAAATACATAGTCGGTCATCTGTTGTAGGGTTTTATCCTGGGAAACCCACAGGGAGGCATACCATACTGCACCAGGAAAGTCTGTAGGTATAGCAGCAAACTGCGCCTCGGTAGGTTCTTTCCATCCTACCAGGGCGATAAGGACTATCAACCATGAGTAGTGAAAGGACCTACCTTTCTCATGTGCGTCGTGGATGTCTTCAAGGAATTCCTTTGCGATATATGTTTCCCAGTTGTAACTGTAGCCTTTGGCACAGTTCATAACAATTCTGATAACCGGGGTAGGCACTTCATATGGTCTGCACTTTCGCATGAGCTTGCATGCTAGAAGCTCAAATGCGAAGTGAATATTATGTTGTTGAATTGTAGAAGTGTGATATCCTCATTTTCCCTTCATCAGGTCGAAGTGTTCCTTCATGCTTTGTGCAAGCTTCGCATCCTCATGCTTTGAAGGAAATTCGGTCCCCGGATCAGGTCCCGCTATTGGTAAGGCTGTAATCCTATGAATGAGCTCACCATTAATAGGAATTTTCTTGTCTTCTATCCATAGGTAGCCATCATGTACTAACTCCAGTAGCTGCTTGACCACTATGGTCACCTGTGTGCTGCGACCAAAATGGGGAACATCGAGCATTTTTATCAGACCAGCTTGATCCAAGCCAATGGCCCACTGTTTTACTTCCAACAATGTCGCGTTAGTCTTTGGATATTTGAAAAAATGCAAGTATTGTGCTGGGGAGAACTGTGGAAACTTTCCACGATCATTTGTGTCGTGGTCGGCATACTTAAGCCGGTCTATTTTCCTTGTCATGGTCCCAACCAACTGTACTCTTGGGGGCAGTGAAGGGGTGCGTAATGTGAACTTCTTTAGTCACCGAGGTGGCTGGAATCCTGGTCGAACTGGTGGAAGATACAGTGGACACTTCGGTGCAATGTTCTCATCTTCTGCCAGTGGGACCTCTGCTGAACCAGACGGAGGCATCTCGGGGTCCTCTGGTGTTTTCCCTGATTGCTTATGGCGGTCTTCGTTGTGCTGAGAACGAACTTCAGGTTTGAAATTCCTTCGGGAAGATCGTGTATGCATTGGCTGAGTCGGTGCCGGGGGAGTTTCTTCATGGGGAGCAGATACAGGTGGTTGGTGGAAAAGGTTTGGCAACCCTGTCTGCTCAAACTCTCTCAATAGTTCCTGGAACTCACGATCAACGGACATGGATGCAATTGTAAAACTTAAGAAACTGAAGAATGCAAACCTTGCGGGTGTGGGTGTCTTCTTATAGAATCTATCCCCGAAATCTATCATAACTGTGCATTGATGGCACCAAGTCTGACAGAGATCTTGTCCAAACGGTGGTAGATTTTCCAAGATCACATTAATACAGGCAGTTAATACAGAGAGCGTATCGGCGCCACCAAATTTGATTTCTTCTAATGGTCATTTTTTAAATTTCGACAGGCCTTTCCTTCTTCGACATAAGCAGTAGCTGTGGCTATGTGCTAATAAGGACATTTGACACCATTGGACACCATCTGTGACATGGATTCGAGCTTAGACCCATGACAAAATGCAATCCCCAGCTTCATTGATTCCTCTTATTTTCAGGAACTTCCTCAGACATAAGTCCTGACACTCGTGGAGAAGTTTGGTCGCTTTGCTTGCCGTGTCTTCATCTCAATAATCTCCATTGGTAGCATACTTAGGCTGGTCTTCTGATCCAATGTTGACTGTCCACGTATTCAGGGGATGAGTCACTTCAAGTGCTTCGGCTGCTGGTCCCTGTACATCATAGTGTTCTTTTGACTCAGGAATACCAATATTGCGCGGATCATCATCCTCGTCAATTGCGAGGTTATAATATTCGATTGCATGAGCTTCTTGTGATGTCCGATCAGGCCGATATTTTACTATTTCTTGAGCATCCAATACCGTAGTATGGATCAACCTGATAGCTACATCTAAAGCTGGACAAACTTCATTAGTAGAAAAGGTAAGCACAAAACTATCAACAAGAACATCCCAACTTACAGTATCCTGGCGAAGCTCAGCCTCCGCGTACCAGTTCTTTGCTATTGGTTCCAAAGTATGGACAAACCTATGTACCCATACCTCTTCAGGTACATGCTACCATGCTTCGTAGCACTGTTCCACATATTCCTAAGGGCTAGTCTTCCCATCAAACCTGCTTTGCACCTCCTGGGGCTAATCCATAATTCTCAGGTGAAGGAACTTTTGACGAGCTTCCTGACTAGGACTATGCTTCTAATGGCCATTCCACCGTCTGGCTGCTGTGGTTCTAAATACTGGATCTAGAGTCTCCCTTTTCTGTGACTCTGGTATCTGTGCACCAAACCATCTGATAGATTTGGTAATTCTGGTGCATCTATGTCCATGCAGCTCATAAAGTCTGTTCTACCAGTTTTCTAACCCATCATCTAAATCTATCATATAGGAGCTGTCACACTGCCAATCCATGATACCTTCGGCAGTAGGATCAACATAATCTTATTCCTTAGCTGTGATATTGTAGATGTGGTCCAAAGAATCCTGGTCTTCATCTCTTACTGGCTCTGTGTATCTCTCTCCTTGAGAAGGGTCCAAAGGGAATATGACTCTCATTCCTTTCCCTTCGAAAGTCATCCGTCTCTTCTTCAGGTTGATGGCTGCATCATTATCTATTGCCCATTCAATGCCTAGTAGTGCAGGATAGGGGTTACTGTCATCAATTATTTCAATTACCTCAAATTCAGCTAAGGTACTGACTCCATCAATATCTACTGGTACACTAGGGAGTCTTTTTAGGGGCACAATCTTCTGTTGATTGGCTAATCTCAGCTATATGGGGGACCAATCAAGGGTAGGTTTTCCTATTTGTTCCCAAGTTTGCTTAGTTAAGAAATTTACCTCTGATCCTAGGTCCAAGATAACAGCAGTCATATCATACTCTCCAATCTGAGCATTCAATCTCATTTCCCTGCCAGTTCTCCTGACTCTATTAACAAATTTTGCCTGACCAGAACTGTGCTGAGGTTCGCAGGAAGCAATAACTTTTTGCAACTCACCTAAAGCATGTTGATTTCTTAGGAGCTTTAGACAACTCTGTAGAAAGGAGGATAGTGTACTTACTTTGTCTGTCGAAGCTTCTTGCATCTGCGACTGCTGCTAGGGTTGTTGCACAGGTATTACTGATGTGTTGGGGTCAGCAAAGTCTCTCATGGCTGCCATAATTGTTTCTTTTTCTCTTTCGACTTGAAATGTAGGGATTTTTTCTGGGGCCTTCCTAACCCAAGCCTCGACAGGATGTTTCTCCTTGTTCTGCACTTCCGTCGTAGCTCCACTCTGGGTAACAACATCAATGGCTGGAGCAGGTCTTTGCTTGACAGAAATCATCTGAATATTTTGAGTAGGGACACTGTTTCTTTCGTGAATCTTAGCTATCAACTGTGGGAACTGTTTGATCACATGATCTACTGCTCGGAAATACCGACATGTCGTAGTTGGGTTCTGACAATCTCTCGCTAAATGCCTGTCCTGGTTACAGTTGGAACACAAAACCTGGCCTCTTCCTCTTCTGGCCATACCACCACGACCACGACCTCCAAACGCACCTCTACCTAATGCACCACCGTGGTAACCATAGCCATCATTGCTTTGTCCCTCATTTTGTACCCGATAAGCGTCGTAGGTGTGTTCTTGCATGAGGTCATAACTACGACACTCATCTTCATTATGTCCTACGGACTTACATAATTTACAATAGGAGTTCTTAGATACTTGCCCATACCTCTGTAGCATATAACAGTCTTCAGGTCGATGTTGGCCTGCTGTTCTGCAGAGCTCACAATATAGGACTTGTGGGTTAAACGGGTTTGGCGCACCAGTATTCAGGTAATTTCTTACCACAGGACACTGTTCCTTGGCATGACCTTCTGTCCGACATTGTGTACACCAAACCTCTTCGCGACCGGTTTTTCCTTTCTTCATATCGCGAAGCTCTAGAGCCATCGTTGCCAACTGCACTTGGATTTGAGTGATACCAGAATTGTCTTCGATAGGAGCGGTTTCAAGCTTCATCGCGATTTCCAAAGCCTCCTACTGGTCAGCAACCTTCTGTTGCATGAGTGGAGTTCTGATATGTGGTAGCAATGCTGCAATGAACCATTCCTTGTGCTACGCAGGTCCAATGGGGAAACTGAATTGGTCCAGCAGAACTTTGAATATTTGATCAAAGTCCCACACTAATTCGCTGTGCCTCTACTGAATCTCTTTCAATTCAATGATACAATGTGACTCGAATTTCGGCTTCTTAAATTCCTTTATCATTGCTGCTTTTATATCAGCCAATGCATGGTTCTGAGTGCTGGAAAACTTCATGAAATAGGTTAGATCATGGTCTCTGAAAGAAGTAACCATCTGCGGTATTTTTGTATCTTGATCCATGATGATATTAGCAGTCCACACTGCTTCACATAAAAACCAGAACTGTTCTGGATCCTCTGATCTAGTTCCTTTGAAAAAAGGTAGCTTAATGTCATCATGCATGTGGGCCATAGTGGATCTAGGGGGGGTTGGAGCGGTACTAGAAGTAGGTGGGGGGGAAATTACTGGGGTATACTGACCCACGACAGGAATACTCAGGCTAGGGTAACTTTCAAACTGCGATGGGTTCTTAGGGATAATAGGTCTTCACTGCGGGGTTATAGGAGGGTTTCCAACAGAAGGGGTTTCTTCAGGTTTTGAATCAGCGGGATTTACAGGGGAATACTCGGTATGCTGTCCCTGGGAATAGGATCCAAAATCTATCTTGTACCTTTTGCCACTTCCCAGCAAACCACTTTGCTCGTCGAAGGTATTTTCACTTGCAAACATAGGTTAGTAATACTAAATCTAACAGTCTGATTCAATTAGCAATATACCTTTTTCAGCTAATAGCATTTTAATTCTCAAACTAAATGAATTCAAAAACATACCCCTTGCCTTTGAAAAACTGTCGCTCAGCTTCACTAAAGGAAGTACTCATGTCGATGGCGAACTCCGTCACAAATGCTTTGAGGGTTCTCGTTGTCCAGAAATCAACAGTGCGGGAAATCTCGTTGTTCACCTTTTTCAGTATATTAATTCTTATGGGGGTCCAAGCAGGAAACTGACATTCTTGGAAGTTCATCCTTCGCTCTGTTAACCTAGATAACCACTGGTGTAGCT
Organism: Pseudotsuga menziesii; assembly: GCA_001517045.1. Lineage (NCBI taxonomy): Eukaryota > Viridiplantae > Streptophyta > Pinopsida > Pinales > Pinaceae > Pseudotsuga > Pseudotsuga menziesii. Next base: position 58,172 of record LPNX010259029.1, read on the forward strand.
CTATGTGGATACTACCAAAGAAAATTTCATAAACATCACAAAAAACATACCTTTGTAAAAATTTGTTTGCACTACGACACGGATCTTTGTTCTCTTGCTCAACAAATTTCAGATAAGTCTCATCAAGCCAATCACCAATTTTCTTTACAGAGGATCTCCAGGGCATAGCCCTCGAGGTACGATGTAAACCCCTCTTGAGCAGATACTGAGTTCAACCAGAAATGGAACCAATTTGTTGGGATATAGGGCAGACCCGAGATTTATACCGTTAACTTTGCACCAACAAAAGACCCACAGTGTTGGCCCTTTTGGAAACAACCTGCGAACAGGTTGTAGTCTCACCCAAAACAGCTATGGGATGCCGCAGAATCAAGTTTCTACAAGCAGAAGAGGGATATTACTGTACCTTTAGCCTTTAGTAATCTATATTCATATAACACAGAGCTTCAACATTCACATATATAACTTCACAGCTAAATAAACAGATAGTGACTTGCTTAACCCTTTACTGGAAATTCACAGCGAAGTTATTTAGTTAGCAGTGATCTTATTTATTAGATATATATTTATCAATGCATGAAAGAACATAACAGAAACAACACAAAGAACCACAACACCAAATATAACGTGGTTCACCCCCAGTGTAGGGGCTACGTCCACAGAACTATGTTTTATTCAACTCTTTAGTAAAATCACAGTTCTGATCTACGCAGTCAGCTGAAGGCCTCTACGCACACAGCTATAGATTTCCTTAATCACCCAAAACCCTCTGTGCACACAGCTGCAGAGGTCATCCATGCACACAGCTGGGACTTAACCTTCTTACATACAAACCTTAGCTTCGTATCAATTCATCTTACATCAAAAAACCTAAACTGACTTCTTTACAAGAGTGCTTATTTATAGTGCACTTATTACAAAACCATGGGCCTAAACCATGGGCACCCCAAACCCTAAACCCTAGAATTAAACCATGGGTTTATTACAAAAAGAAGTTTTTACTCAACCCCAACACCCCTAAGACTATTTTGAGTCGTAACTGCGCTTACAATTTCCGCGGAGTTACCGAAATTAGGGACCGTTAAGGTGCGCACCCCGACATACACCACACCGCACATGAACAATCCACTGGCTTATGGGTGGAATCCTTTCCAAAGTGGCCTGACTACTTCGTAACCGGTAGGAGGGGGCAATCCCGCCTTCGAATTTGGGAACCTGGGGGCAAGTCCTTCTAATTCCCAAGATGGTACTTTTCATGCTCTAGTTTGACACAAGCTCCCTTTTTTGGAAAATTTAAACTTGTTAGACTTGTCGAAGCTAATGAATGACTTGGTGAGACATAATGCCTCCTTGCCACCCGTTCCTACCAAGATACCCTTAGAAATCCCAAAATTCAAAGGAAAAGTTGGTGAAGGCCCAAGGGCTCATATCACCACTTTCCACTTGTGGTGCTCTTCCAACTCACTGAATGACAACACAGTTCGGTTGAGATTATTCCAAATAACTTTGACTAGTGCTGTAGCAAAATGGTAGATTGAACTGTCCTCTACTGCGTTTGATAGTTTTTGGGACTTGGCTAATGTGCTCCTTAATCATTTTCAACTTCATGTCTGGTATGATGCTGGGACAGACTTGTTGTCCACCTTTCGACAGGACAAATCGACTCATATTTTGGATCACATCCAATAGTGGAGAAGGCAAAAGAGGCTTATTAAGGTCACTATCCCTCTCGAGTTTTTACTAGAATGGTTCCTTAAATACTTATTATCATATATATCTAAGGATGTATCTACTTTGGGAGTAACCAATGAGGAAGAGGCTATCCTCAGGGACCAACAGTTATATTTGATATATTCTCAGTCTAGGATTCTATACAAAATCACCCCTGATGCACCGAGGCCAACCCATAATGTAGAAAAACCTAATCCTGGACCCCATGCCGATGGTGTGGTTGGTTCAGTGAAATCTCCCACTGTAGAGTCTTTGGCTAAACAACTCCATGAGTTGTCCATCAAACATTCTATGGCGGAGGCAGCAAAGGTTGCCCCCTCACCCTAAAATGAAAATGTTTTTTCTCAATCCTCTTAAAAGGGAAATCAGCATCCTGATCGGAAAAATAAGAAGGGGAAGAAAGGTGAGGGAAACCAAAACAAGCCAAACCCACAAACAATGTTGATGGGGGGAAAAAGAGAAGAAGAAAGTGAAATTTCCATGTAAGTTGTGCTAGGAAGATCACTTGACCCATCAATGTCCCCTTATGGACCAAGCTCAGAAGATGCCAAAAAGCCAACAACCAGCTTTCCTAAAGGATCCTTTTCCCCAAGGACAGAATTCTGCTTTAGCTTCAAATGTAGCAGGGGGAACCCCAAATTCCCCTGACTCAAATTATATCAACATGGTTCGATTCCAGACATTGCTCCAGACCAGGGATAATAACTATGAAATAGAGGATCCAAAGAAGGGTAAGTCTACAAGTGAAACTTCTAACCCTCTCACAATAGAAAAATCTACTGAGACAATTCCCAAGATACCGAAAGGTGTTTTTAAGAAAGCATTGCACAATCCTAATGCTAGGGTTGCAGCCAATTACTCTATAGTTGAATATTTGTCCCAAACCCCTTGTGCGATGTTGGCTTTAGAGGTGTTACAGAGTTGTCCTACCCAACGAGATGCACTCTTAGAAGCCTTAGGTAGTATGGATTCATCGAGCTTGATGGAAAAGTTTAATTTGTCTTATGTCAAAATTCACTTTCCATATCATGTATCCTTCTCGATAGATGTCATCCATGGTGGAAAAACCATTGGAAGGGAAGTTGTCGATGAGGGTGCTTCTACATGTGTCATGTCCTTGTCTTGCTGGAAAGCTCTTGGGTCCCCAGAGCTAGTTCCATTGAACACCCTACTTATTGCTTTCAACAGAAGGTCATTTCATCCACATGGTATTCTATCGGATTTTGAGATAAATTTGGCAGGGAAGGAAGTGTCTGTTGAGGTAGAGTTGATTGATGCACCTTTAGATTATAAATTTCTTCTATGGAGAAGATGCACTTATTCCATATCTTATATTGCATCATTCATTCTTCGAATAGTAGTGTTTCCACATGAATGGAATTTGGTTATTGTAGACCAACTCAGTTTTACTCGAAAAGGCCACATGGAAACTAATGAGTCCAATGTACCATTGGTTGATAAGGTTAAACCTACTTCATAGAGCTTAGGGGATGGAATGTATTCATCATTGATGGGCACATTCGATTTTCCAGCTTCGATTAATTACTTAGGTTCTACTAGTATAGGGAAGTCTATTGCAACGGTTGTCGATAGAACAGACCCTTGGGTTCTTTCTTGCCATCATGAACCTCAAGTTCCCTTGTCAGTAGCAAAATTATCTTATCGAGCTATCATTCATACTGCTGTTGATTCCGTTTCGGTCCCTCTTATAGTCTCAGAGGAGCTGGAAGAATCCTATCTTCCTGCTTGGGTAGAGAACTCTTTGCATACTGACGACTTCCTAGATATGGTTTTTCCATCTGATGAAGCCATTCTAGAAGCCATGTGCAGACAATATAATATCTGCGAAGCTCTTCACCATCGATCCTATTGTCTTTTAGAATTAAGCAGAATTGAAAATCAAGAATTCCATATGAGACTAGCAGATGATGCTGACACTCCAACCAATCCTTTACCCAGGGAGGAATATTTGCCGAGGGTAATATGGAAAACATTTCCATTACTATCGCTATCAACATCTTTGCGAACCCAAACATTGTGGAAAATGTATATATCAGTGAAAACCGCTCTCTGGAGAAGATTGCTATATATACAGCCTTGCTTAAGGAATTCGATGATGTGTTTTCCTGGTCATATGAGGAGATGCCAGGAATTGATCCATTGATAGTAGAATATGAAATCTAAACCTATCCTGATGTCAAACCAGTTCGACAAAAACTTATACCTATCAATCCGCGCAAGGAATAGCTATCAAGGCTGAAGTTGAAAAGCTATTGAGAGCCGGTTTCATTTACCCAATAGTTTTGACAGAATGGGTATCCAACCCTATTCCCGTCAACAAAAAGCAAGGGACAATATGTGTCTATACCAAATTTCATGATTTAAAAAAATCCTTTCCTAAGGATAACTACCCTACACCATTCATAGATCAAATCATTGATGTTTGTTTAGGGAGTGAATTCTTTTCATTTATGGACGGTTTCTACGAGTATAATCAGATTCAGATCCAACCGGAAGACCAACATAAAACAAATTTTATTTGTCCTTGGGGTACTTTGGTGTACAAGAAAATTCCATTTGGATTGAAAAATGCAGGGGCTACTTTTAAACAGGCAATGGATTTTTCTTTTCATGACATCAAATCTATTGTCGAACCCTACCTAGATGATCTGCCAGCACATTCTCGAAAGAGGATTGATCACCTAGATCAATTGCGTTTGATATTTGAAAGATGCAGAAATTATAAAATACGTTTGAATCCCCACAAATGTGTTTTCTTTGTTGAGTTAGTTAGGGTAATCAGGTTCATTGTTTCTAGTAAATATATTTAGGTGGATCCCTTGAAAGTTGAGGCCATAGTAAATCTTCCTCCTCCTCGTTCGATCAGGAAGCTTCAGAGCCTGCAAGGGAAGTCCAACTTTCTTCGATGTTTTAACGTAAATTATTCCAATATCACTAAAGGTTTCATGCACCTATTGAAGCAGGACACCCCATTTGTATGGGATGAAATCACACAACTTGTGTTCGAAAAATTAAAGAAAGCTTTGTTGTTGGCACCATTACTACACCCACCAAATTACTCTCATGATTTTATATTATATCTAGCCGCATCCAAGTCGACCATAGGGGTAGTACTAGTATAGGAGGATGACAAGCTCCAAGAGCATGTCGTCTACTATCTTAGCTGTGCTTTAGCTGGCTCCGAACTTAGGTATTCCCTCATTGAGAAGTTGACATTAGCACCTGTGTATTTTGTTCAGAGGTTGCATTTTTACATGGTGGATGTTAATCCTATCCGATATGTTTTCTCCCGGCGGATAGTTGGAGGAAAATTAAAAAAATGGATAGTCATTCTCTAGGAGTTTGACTTAGATTTCCAATCCGCTAGATCCAAAAAGTCCTTAGTTTTTGCGGAGCTCATCACAGAATTTCCTGTCGATCAAGATGTAACCATTGAAGAAGACTCATTCCTAGATGAGCACATCTTCTTGATTTCTACCTCTGACACTTGGTATGGAGATATACTTATCTATCTCCAGAATCTGAAGCGTCTTGCAACCTTCTCGAGTGAAGAACGACAGAAATTACACTTGCATGTGAAAAAATACCTCATTATTGGAGATACTTTATATCGTAGGGGGGTGGATTATGTTTTGCGTCAATGTATTATCCATGAAGAGGCTAACATTTTCCTAAATGATTCCCATAGCGAAGTGTGTGGGGGTCATTTATCTGGGTTAGTAATGGCCCAAAAGATCCTACATGCTGGTTATTTCTGGCCCACAATGTTAAAGATTGTGTGGAAGCCATGAAGCGCTGTCATCCATGCTAGTTTTACACCAGAAAGATGCAGTCGCATCCTTCTCCATTATTTCTTGTCATATTTTTGGGCCCCTTCACTAAGTGGGGGATATATTACATGACGTGCAACCCAGTTTCAGTTGGGGGGCATAAATACATCATTGTCGCAGTAGATTACTTCACAAAATGGGCAGAGGCAATGCCCACCTATAAGGCTGATGGGGAAACACCATCTTTTTTCATTTTTAACCAAATTATTGCACGTTTCGGTGTCCCTAAAGAGATTGTCACTGATCATGGCAGTCACTTCCAAAATAGCATGATGAATGAGTTAACCACTATGCTAGGGTTTAAACAAGAACATTCATCTTCTTTTTACCTGCAAGAGAATGGTTAAGTTGAGGCAGTAAATAAGACCTTGAAGACTATTCTTAAACGTACTATTAACTTAGTTAGGTCAAATTGGCACATCATGCTATATCCTGCACTTTGGGCTTATCGAACTAATGTGAAAACTGCCACAGGGTTTTCTCCTTTCCAACTCGTTCATGGGGTGGAAGCAGTAACCCCGGTTGAATACGAAATCCCATCCTTAAATATTGCCATTCATGTGTTACCTGATACGACTGAGCTTGAATAGCATTTATTACAATTGAAACATTTATATTAACAACATAGAGATGCGCTAACAACAAATGAAGCTCATAAAAATAGGGTCAAAAATCAATACGATAAATCGGTTAAACCTCATATTTTTTTCTGAAGGGGAACTTGTCTTGCTCTAGGATCAAGACAAAGAACCCTTGGGGGCAGGGAAATTCAGGTCTATGTGGTTAGGACCTTATCTCATATCAAAATATTTGAATAAAGGTGCATATCAATTAACTAATTTCGAGGGGAATAAGCTGCCCAAGCCTAGAATTGGGCTCTACTTGAAAAAGTACTATGTTTAGGCTTAGTGCTTTATCCTGTATTTTTATTGTATGTAAATTTATGTAAAGTAGTCGTTCGGTTTGTGTTCTTATATCATCTGTTGGTTGTTACAGATGCCTTCCGATTGGTTCGTAGGTTTTGCAGATGGTGCTAGTTTTCACACTTGCAACTTGGCTTCAGTCCCATGGGTTATTTACTCACCCTCAAGACAACTACTTTCCTCTGAAGGTGCTTGCCTAGTTCCTGCTACCAATAATGTAGCTGAATATAGGGCCATTATTGAGCTTTTATGGGATTCCTTGTCACGTGGCATCACTCAGCTGGAATTAGACTTGACTCTCAACTGGTGGTTTCCCAGCGCAATCGAGCTTATCAGGTGTGGAACCCTATTTTACTATGCCAGTTTATGCAAGTTAGGTTATTGGAAAGAAATTTTTAGTTTATTACATTCAATCATATTTCAATAAATCAAAATTGATTAACTGATGCATATGTGAATTATATCTTTGATTGGCACTTAGCACACATTTCATAAAAATACACAATAGATACATTGAAACAACACATGTAAATAAACCAACAATATATATATATATGTGTGTGTGTGTGTGTGTGTGTGTGTGAATATATATCCATATAGATAGGTAGAGTTTTTTTGATCCCCAGATCCAGTCATAATTGTATGATATACAAAAAAAATATACAAAAAGTGAATCATACTCCATAGAATGCTCCTAGGTCTAATCTTGACCACCTTGGTCACCCTGATCATCCTGGTCATTCTGATCTTGGGATTCTTCAACTTGTTCAGCTGTAGAATCCTCAGTGGCATCTATGTACACAAGCACTGCTCTGGCTACCCTCCTCGTAAGGTGTATCCAGATAGGCGGGATACCAACCACCAGCTCCTGCATAATGACATGGATCTGCTCAATACGTAAAGTAGGTACTCTTTGGGTAATCCTGGCCAGCTTTCCCTCAGGAACCCTAATCAAACCATGATCTTCCCATACCACAGGTCACACATACATGCAAGGATGCCCAACAAGGTGGGCTGGTCCATTATCTGCATTTTAAAAACATTTTTCAGGATTAAAAAACTCTTATACATATGTATATATATTTATGACTAAAAATTCATAAAAATTTAAAAACTTGAAAAAACCAAAACACCTGACGCTCCCCATGGTCCTCCAAGAGGGAGGACAAGGTCATTGTCACCCCAGAAATCCATCCCAGCATACGGAAACTGCTCCAGTGCTGGTACCTATTTCTCCCACCATATGTATAAGACATCATGGTACACACTCTAAACTGATCCACCGCCACCCTGGCGGAGGAAGATTTCTCCCCACCTACTCAGTCTAGGATGACGAGGAGAGAAAGCTAGTAGAGGTACTGTAGGGCTGAGACTGGGCACTCTATCAAAGAAAAATGCCACCAATATGCTAAAATAACCAAATATTTTCCGTCGGCCTCTTTCGCAGTCAAATATCTATTTCTTCATTATTGAGATTACTCCTGAGCACCAGTCAAATAAGGATCCCTATAGACATTCCACCACAAGTCTCATATGGTTTCATTTTGCAAGAGGAAGTGATGATGATGCAACAACCCTCACTATTGTGCTTACCAAGACCTGTAATGGCAAGCTACGAAGATGAACAATAGGGATGCAAGTACCCCTCTTTTGAGTACTAGGTGCACAGTATGTGTCAATGTAGTTCTGTACACTTAGAAGGTCACCGCCCCTAGCGGTACCTTCCAAGTGGACCAGAGCTCTCCATTGTGACAAACTAGATATAAAATAGATGTATTCTAGTGTAATATTTATAATCTCACCTTGTAGGTCAAGTGCACCTAGATCATGATCCCAGTAGTTTATCAAAAAATCCAGTAAGCGGACATTAGATCGCATAGGTGAGGTACAAAAGAATTTAAGTAACCCACTTTTCCACATTGCATGCATCGTGGGGTCACTTTGAAGAGCATCCTGGTCCATGTCTTCATGCTCCCCCTCCCGCCACTGCAACACCATGTTTTAGCCCGCCAATGAAGCCATTTTCAAACATTAGATTCAATTAAAAAACTTTGATTTTGGCACAAATTAGCCTTTTCCTATATGCGTCTATCCTTTGGATGGTTCATGCATACGCATCTGTAAAATGAGAGAGCCACGTATAAAACTCATGTACATGACTGTCTAGATTGCATACCTGTTTATACAGCACGAACCCCATACAATTGGATTAAAACATCAAATTTTTCATAAAATAAAAAATTTGCTTGGATTAAATGAAAGAGCATGATGAGCTGATTTACATGGCACTTGCAGATTTGAAAATCGTCTACCAAGTTGTCCACACCGAACGATTAAAGGAAGAGGTAAAACTTGTTTATATTGGGTAAAAATGTCAAATGGTGATTTTTTATTTCTATTTTGAACTATTTATAGAAATATTATTTCAAAAGTAGGTTTTTAACCTATAGTTATTTTTTATAAAAATCAAACTAATACCATCTCTTTTTTCCTAAATGTAACATGTCCACGGTCACTTAAAGTTGTTTTTTACTCATATAGGGTAGGATTTTGGACATTCATATGCACTTTTTCATTTATGCCTAATCTGTCTTAACCCTAGAATTACTACTTTGACCATGGACTATCGTTTTTTAACCATTAGTACCTTGTGTATACCATTGTTCTTCCATGGATAGGGCTTTCCTAACATGAGTACCCTAGCTTAGAACACATTTATTTTCTTTTGGTACTCATGCCTCATTTTTCATAGGTTTAGGGGAGTCTTCTTAGCTATTTTTCACGCCAAATTGAGCCTCATTTGATCTCTTTTTACAAGCTATCCCTTTTAAAGGCTCCGTGTTGATGTATATGTAACTTTGGAATGCATTCACTTGTATTTCTTATGTATTGTAACCCATGTTTATTTTGGGATGTATTTGTGATGTACTTGAGTCATGTCATGCCCTGATGTTCCTATCGGGAGTTTCTATAATGTAAACAAGTCATGTCAAGTCAAGGTGGGTAACCCTCCTATTGTCTAAGGGTTAAAGTCCCCGCAGTTCCAAGGCACTAGGGTTATTAGACTCACGTAGTGTAGTCGGCCCTAGTTGGGTTTAGTCAAGTCAGGAATTAGTATAAATACAGAGCTATCCTCTCTATTTAGTACACACTCACTCACACTCAGTTGTAGTGCATAGCTGAGGAAGAAGAAGACACTGGGGCTAGGAAGAAAGACGTTACTACTGTCGGAAGATCATCTTACTATTTTGGGGTTTTACTTTTGGTGCTGATTCTATCTCTGAGGAAGTTGTGGGGTTTTCTCCATTTATGGTTTCCCTGAGGAAAAACACTGTGTTCATTGTCTCTTTTTTTTTTATTGTTGTACTTGTTGTTCTCTCAGTTAAAGATCCTAACATAATGCTAGGTTGAATGATAAAATCTAACATGGTATCAGAGATAACCTGAGAAGAAGACACTATGTAGCTGCGGGAACTAGGGCCTCCTACTTTTTGGATATCTATCCATAGATTTTCAGCAAAAGAAGGTTGGAATAAATCTCCTCCTTAGGGTGCATCTTTCTATCGAAGCAAAGTTCAATTCTGAGGTTTTTCAGTTTTGGACCCAACACTACTGTCAGAAATTAGGCCTTTTCACAAAAGAGGAATTTTTCAGTGAGCCCAAGCCTAGAATGATATCCTCCTCAAAATAGAAGTTAGAGATCAATATCAAAGCATTTGGTTGGACAAAACTCCAGAAAAGAAAAACCCTAATCTGCTCCTGAACTAGCATTGTAGAATTTCAGCTCCAAATTTAGATCCGACATCTTGAACTGGTAAGATCTAAATATTTTGTATTTCCATTTGAGGTTCTCAGTTAATATGTATCATCATACCAAACTTGATTAAAATCTTGATGGAGCTGATAACTTCCGAGCCTGGAAGTATAGGATCTCCCTGGTCCTGAAAGAAAATGAGTTGCACTCCTATATCAATGAGGAGGTTCCAGTTCCAGAGGGAGATTTGGCTAAGGGCTTACACAAGAAGAAAATGGTTATGGAAAATAGGGTCATTGCTGATTCAATCAAGGATCACCTCATACCACAGGTGTCCTCCCTAAATACACTTGAAGCTATGTTTGATTCCCTAACCAAATTGTTTGAAGGGAAGAACATAAACCGGACTATGACTCTAAGAAACCAACTGAAGAATATAAATATCCAAAATGCTGAGACCATCCAGTATTACTTTACAAGGGTCTCTCAGATCAAGGAACAACTGGAGGCAGTAGATGAAGAATTGGAGAATGGAGATATTGTGATGACCACCTTGAATGGTATCCCTAGATCACGGGACTCCTTTATTCAAGGGACATGTGCCAGAAAGAAGTTAGTCAAGTTCAGCAGACTATGGGAAGAATTCTCTCAGGAATAATCTTGGATAGAAGCTCGAGAAGAAAATATGGGAAGTGAAGATCAAGCCCTCATAGTTCATTCCAAGAAAAGCAAAAGAAGTTCTCATCACTCTAGAGGTAAGCATTTCAATAAAAATAACCCTAGAAAATATTTCTCTAGAAGTAGATGTTATACATGTGATGAAGTAGGACACTTTGCAAAAGATTGTCCTAAAATACAAAATAAGAAAAAGGGAAACATGAGAAGACATGATGCTCATGCTGTAGAGGATGATGAACCATCCAAGAAGAGAACCAGATATGAAAGTGAAGACTCTTCAAGTGATGAAGAATATGTCTTGATTTCTTCTCTTACGAGAAACATCACATACGAAAGCAATGATTGGCTTATAGACAGTGGGGCTTCCAAACACATGACAGGATTCAAAGATTCCTTTGTGAAACTTTCAGATAATGAATCACCTCACAAGGTGAATCTTGGAGATGACTACCAATATCCAATAAAAGGTAGCGGGGAATCCTCCTCTAACCTAGACTCTGGAAAGCCTATGAAGATGCAAGATGTATTGTTTGTATGAGGACTCAAGAAGAACCTTCTCTCCATATCTGCATTATATGCAAAAGACATGAGGGTTTCATTTATAGATGTTCAAGTTATCATGTGGCCAAAAGGAAAGAGTATTAATGATGCAATAGTAATTGGAGAACAAGAAGGATGTCTATACAAATTGAAGGGCCATCCAGAACAAGCCTTGGTCCATGACACAGTAGAGCCAAATGAACTTTGGCATAGAAGGCTTGCACATTTGTATTATAGAGCACTACCACTTGCAAGTAAAGTTGTTGAAGGTCTTCCAGAAATTCAAGCAAAACATGATGGGGCCTGCAAAGGATGTGCGAAAGGAAAGAACGCAAAGAAGACATTTCCAAGTAGTGAGAGTAAAGCAAAAGCAATCTTGGAAATAATCCAGTCCAATGTATGCGGTCCAATGTCATCAAGTTCACTAAGCAGGTATGTATACTATGTTTCTTTTATTGATGAAATTTCTAGGAAGATATGGATTTACTTCATGAAGAACAAAGATTAAGTATTCAGTAAGTTCAAGGAATTCAAATCCTTCCTCTAGAATCACAAAGAAACGAAGATCAATACTTTTTGATTAGATAATGGAGGAGAATTCACATCAAATGAATTCAAAGAGTTATGTAAAGAATCAGGGATTAAGAGGGAGTTGTCCACTCCATATAATCCACAACAGAATGGGATTGCAGAAAAGAAGAATAGAACTATCATGGAAGCTGCAAGAGCTATGCTTCATGATCAAGATCTTCCTATGCATCTTTGGGTAGAAGCTACCAGAACAGTGGTGTATGTACAGAACTGTATTCCACACAGTGTACTCGAGAAGAAGACTCCTGAAGAAGTATTCTCTGGAAAGAAACCAAAAGTCAGCCATCTGAGAATATTTGGCTGTCCTGTGTACATACACATTCCAAAAGAAAATATAACAAAACTAGATCCTTCAAGAAAGAAGGGTATATTTGTGGGATACTCTGAAAGCTTGAAGGCTTACAGAATATACTTCCCAGGATTCAATAAGATTGACATCAGTAGGGATGTGACATTTGATGAAAACACAACTTACAAAAAATCTAGAAAGAAACCTATTGAAGAATCTAAAGAAGCAGAAGGACCCATAATTCATGATACAACCATTACTGAAGAAACTCAAGAAGAAGATCAATAATTTGAAGAACCACAAAGACCTGTAGATCCACCTCCAGAGAAGAATCCTCATGAGAGGAAACCTGCTTGGGTACAAGAAGCTATCCAAGGTGTGGAAAGATATGGGGTTCCAGAAGAGAATCACAAAGAAAGAAAGAGGACCGGATCTTGCTCCAGGTATGTAGCATTACTATGTGATTTCAGCGATAAAGAACCTTCCAATTATAAAGCAACGACAGAATGAAAATAATGGAGGGATGCTATGATCGAAGAGTATCAATCGATCATGAAGAATGATGTTTGGGATGTTGTCCCAAGACCATGAGGGAAGTCAGTTGTAACTTCCAAATGGATCTACAAGATCAAGCATGCTGCAGATGGTAGCATAGAGAAATATAAAGCAAGATTTGTTGCTCATGGTTTCTCCTAGAAAGAATGAATAGATTATGAAGAAAATTTTGCACCTGTAGCCAGATACACTTCCATCAGATCAGTACTTTCTCTGGCTGTAGTGATGAAATGGAAGATACACCAAATGGATGTCAAGACTGATTTCTTGAATGGTGTTGTAGAAGAGGAAGTGTATGTGGAGCATCCACTCAGTTTTGAGACACATGATAGGAAGTCTTATGTATGTATATTGAAGAAGGCCCTGTATGGTTTGAAACAAGCACCCAGGACATGGTATGATAGAATTGACAGCTTTATATCCAGTTTGGGATTTACCAAGAGTAAAGCATATTCCAACCTTTACTACAAGATTGAAGATGGAAACCCAGTGATGCTCCTACTATATGTAGATGATCTGTTTGTAACATGCATGGATGGGTTGATTGCTGATACGAAGAGAAAGATTACTGCCGAGTTTGAAATGAAGGACTTGGGTATGATGCATTATTTTCTAGGCATGAAGGTGTGGCAGAGTGCAGATGGGATTTCCCTGGGACAAGGGAAATATATGATAGAGATCCCGAAGAGATTTGGGATGATAGATTGCAAAGCCATGACCACACACATGGCATCGAACTTGAAGCTCTTGAATGATGCTTCATCAGAAGTGGTTGATGCGATGATGTATCATCAGATGATTGGGTCCTTGATGTACCTGATGAACACTAGACTAGATATTTTCTTTGCTGTGAACACCTTGAGCCAGTTCTTGACAGATCCGAGACATGTCCACTTGATTGATGCAAATCATATTCTGAGATACCTGAGAGGTATGGTTGATTATGGGCTCAAGTATGATGCAAATTAAAATATTAACTTGGAGGGTTATGTTGATTCAGATTGGGAAGGCAGCTCCATCGACAGGAAGACCACTTTAGGATGCTGCTTTAGTATGGGATTAGGTGTGATCTCTTATTTCAGCAGGAAGAAATCCTGTATGGCACTAAGTACTTCTGAAGCAGAGTATGTCACAGCTTGTTCAACTAGTTGTGAGGAAGTATGGCTCAGGAAGCTATTGTCTAATTTATTTAATATCCAGTTGGATGCTACTTGTATACATTGTGACAACCAGAGGTGTGTGAAGTTGTTGTAGAACCCAGTGTTCCATGACAATTCAAACCATATCGAGATCAAGTATCACTATATCAGGGATATGGTGCAAATGAGAATAGTGAAGCTCTAGTATGGTGCGAAAGATAATTAGATAGATGATGTGTTGATGAAGCCATTAGCCAGAGTGAAGTTTGAGTACTTCAGGGAGAATCTTAGTGTTCTCCAGATCGAGGTTCCCTCCAAGGGGAAGTGATGAGTCCGTAAGCCATTCTGACGAGTAGGTCAGATGTAAGGGATGAGCAATTCTATCATGGTGAGAGGATTGGTTCCTTCCATGTCAGATATGAGTGTTGAGCCATTCTGATATGACTGTAGGATTGGTTCCTACATAATCAGATATAAGGGCTATTTCCATTCTTGGAATGGAGCTTCCCGGGGAGTTACCAGGAATAATTGGTCTTGGATTGAGGTCATTTCTGATATGATTGTAAGACATATTCTTACATGATCAAATGTGATCCCATGGCCATTCTGATGTGATTGAGGGATGTGTTCCCACTTGATTAGATATAAGGGCTATTGCCATTCTTTCATGGTGAGAGGAATGCTTCCTTCCATGTCAGATGTAAGTTATGTCCATTATGATGTGGCTGTAGGATTAGGTCCTACATGATTAGATGTAACGGCTACTTCCTTTCTGACAAGCATGTTAGATGTGAGTGCTGGCCATTCTGATGTAGGATTAGTTCCTACATGATCAGATGTAAGGGCTACCACCTTTCTGATGAGTAGGTCATATGTGAGTGCTAACCATTCTGATGTAGGATTAGTTCCTACATGATCAGATATAAGGGCTACTGCCTTTCTGACGAGTAGGTCAAATGTGAGTGTTGGCAATTCTGACAAGTAGGTCAGATGTAAGGGCTACTACTATTCTCTGAATGGAGGCACCTGGTCAGTTTCCAGGAACCCTCATTCTAGGACTGAGTGCCTTTCTGATGAGGTAAGGTTAGATGTAAGTGCTATGCCGTTCTGACAAGTCAAGGTCAGATGTGAGTGCTGTCCATTTTGAATTAGGGTCAGATATAAGGGCTACCAAAGATCTACAAGGGGGTAGGCCTACAACCAACATGAAAAAGGGTTGGCTCTATAGAACTTCCAGTGACGAGAAGAATAATGAGATAACACATATGATGATGACCCAGTGATGATATAGATCGAGCTATGATTTAGATCCAGTTATGATGTCTCCGAGATGATCCAGATTGAGTGATGATCCAGATCCAGCAGTGATAATCCAGATCGAGTGATGTTCCAGATCCAGTGACGATGACCCCATGATGATCCAGATCAAGTGATGATCCAGATCTACTGATGATGATCCAGATCGAGTGATTATCCAGATCTATATGAAGATGACTTGAAGATGAATATGATGACAACTTAACGATGACACAGATGATACAGAGAAGAAGACTTGTGCCAAAAAATTGTGTCGATAGAATACCTTCCTAGTTAAGAGGGAGTGTTTATGTATATGTAACTTCAAAATGTATTCACTTGTATTTCTTATGTATTATAACTTGATGTTTATTCCAATATGTATTTGTAATGTACTTGAGTCATGTCATGCCTCGATATTCCTATCAAGAGTTTCTATAATGTAAACAAGTCATGTCAAGTCAAGGAGGGTAACCCTCCTATTGTCTAAGGGTTAAAGTCCCCGTAGTTTTGTGGCACTAGGGTTATTAGACTCACCTAGTGAAGTTGGCCCTATTTGGGTTCAGTCAAGTCAGGAATTAGTATAAATAGAGAGCTATCCTCTCTATTTAGTACACACTCACTCACACTCAGTTGCAGCGCATAGCTGAGGAAGAAGAAGACACTGGGACTAGGAAGAAAGAGGTTACTGCTGTCGGGATATCATCTTACTGTTTTGGGGTTTTACTTTTGGTGTTGATTCTATCTTTGAGGAAGTTGTGGTATTTTCTCCATTTATGGTTTCCTTGAGGAAAAACACTGTGTTCATTGTCTCTTGTGTTTGATTGTTGTACTTTTTATTCTCTCAATTAAATATCCTAACATAATGCTAGATTGAATGATAAAATCTAACACTTCCCACCCTTATGGAGTTTCTTTAGGCCTAGGTCTAACTCCTCAAAATAGACTTGACTGCCGAGTAAACTTGTCCATTCAGGCTCATTAAGAACATGTGAATGGGAATCCACATTGGTGGTAGGTTATCTCTTTCTCGGACTATGTGGAATAATACGAGAAATGATCACTCTCTTTTCTACGAAATTGAGAAGAGTATTCTCATGCATAGGTTTATCACTTTTCCCGACCACCCGGTATGAGCTTAGTCTCCTCTTTTTTTTGTTCTGGACCTAAACATGAAAAATATTCTGAGTGTACTTTATGTTTTTGTCATGCTCGTTAAACACTAATAACAAAGCATCGAGTTTAATTTTGTTAACCCCATTCCTCGTAATCAAATGGATCTTTCCAAGTGATCATGGTTTCCTTCACACTTGTAAAACTCAAGCTATATGTTTCTCTTGAAGGAGCGTTGGGTAGGTAGCAATTTAACCTTTTTTGGACCTCCCTGACTAAGTACGAAAAAGGTTCACCTTTTCTTCTATGAAAGTTAAGAGAGTTCTTTTGAGATATGTTTTATACTTTTCGGTTTCAGGAGACTAAATTGGATGAAAAAGGAACCCCCTGGAGTATTCCTTGGCATTTTTAGACTCTCTAAATATGAAAACACCAAGCGAACATGTACTAGTTCGGGCTCGTAAAATCCACAAATAAGTGACATTATCAAGCATTATTCCTTCTTCTCTTCAAGCTTGTCAAAAATGAAGAGAGATATGAGTTGAATTTCCTGGATTGAGTTGAGCTAAGCTGATTTTTCTCTTTGGGTTATAGTTGGTGGTAGCATGTACTCCTTGAACATAGCACTCTTTGAACGTTTCTATACTCATGTCTCAGTGTACACTTTTAGTTCAGCTATCACTTTTAGTTTCTTACTCCTCCACTTGCCATTTATGCCTGGGGAATCCGATCATGTCTCCTATATGACAGATAAGTCTAGTTGTTCTATCTGCAAAGTTAAAAGGCTGCCTTGGGTCATCTTTGTGTCATGCTCACTGTTCAAGATCTATCCCTATTTATGCTCTTTTATCCTGATTCCATCATTATCCTATTTGATGTCACTTGTGTCTACCTTCCTTTATCTAGTTCCTAGCCACTCTTGTGATCTGTTGGAGGATCTAATGCCTTCCTCATCACAACATGGTTTCTCATCAGCATTTCCTGAAGAAAAATACCTAGAGTTTTGACGATGGTACCCTAGGATTCACTTTCATCATTGGTGAATTCCTTTGCTTCAGTTGTCAATTTTCACCTATTGATTGACAATCTGTTGAATCCTTTCCATGTTCGAATCCGATACATCTATTCACATGGCCTGGATTGTACTGGTTCCTTTGGATTATGATGAAGACCTTAGGTTCACATCTATAACCTAAGTTGCACAAGATTGTGTTGTGTTCACTTACACAGCTTCCATATCTTTGAAGACTCATCATGATTGTATATTGTGGCTTCGATCCACCTTTGTAATATATGTGGTCTAGCACTCGTATCATATGATGTACTCAAATATTGTAAAGGAGCTAGTGTTCCAGTATATTGAACCTAACATCCTCAGATATGATTTGGTATATGACATTTGATATGTATTTGTTTTAGGTACTTCCTCTTCTTCCTTAGATTTATGAGTTCTCCAAGATAATGATTATAATGTATTTTGTCCATCGCTTCACTCTGACCTCACACATTAGGGGGCATATGTTATTAGCCAAAATGGCACTTCTTCATCCGAGTGTTGACATTCCTCATGTTTGTACACAAAAGAACAATTTCGATTGAAGTGGCCTAAACACTATAGATGGGCATGAACTTTGATGCATTTTCCTTAGACCAGCCTTGTATATTTTTATTATGGATTTTGGGTTGCATACATGACTATGTGCATTGAAGCTTGTGTATCATATGCGAGTATTTGCATTGCAACCCGCGTATACTTACATACATGAGTTCTTTTTGAGCAACTCGCGTGTCATACACGAGTTTCCTATATTAATACCTGTGTATGCCCTAATTCAACATTAAAAAATATAATCGATATTATATGAGATTAGTTGGGTCCTAATCCATAACTATCCCAACCATCTCAACCATCCCAACCTTCAAAACCACTATATTTCCAAAAGTATAAATAGAGGCCTTGGGGTGGGGGCTAATCAATCAATTTTTGGAGAGAAAAGTTATGCTAGTGGTCTATCTTCAAAATCTTGGAGCAACAGAACTCAGAGTCCTTTGGTTGCAGAGGAGTCCTCGTCTCAGAAGTTGGGTTGTATTCTTATCCTATTCATCGATTGTTAATAAAGAGAATTATTATTCCAATCTTGTATTGAGTCTATTTCATGTATATTGGTTAATGAATATATTTTCTTATATGTTTAATATGTTTTTCATCTAACCTATGATATATATATATGCATGAGATATTACTTGAAGGATTTTCTCTTTGTAGGTGAAGAGGTGCATCTGTGGAATCTTTGAAAAGAAGAGGAGCAGGAGAAGATCAAGCTTGGATATACCGTTACTAATAGGGTAAGTCAAGACTTTCTTCATATTCCCTTTCCATTCTCTTGTAAAAGCTGATTGTCTGCAAGTTAGTAGTAAGTTGGTAACCCTAGACCCTAGGTTACAAGGGTGCATTATCTAATTTTGGCAGTAAATAAAGTGGACACCATCAAACTAGAATTAGAATAAAGGCATTCCTGGGGTATATATGGAAAGTATTGACCAAGTGGTGTGAGTGGGTTTCAACTATCTAGGCTAATAGGTAGGAATTTAATAAAAAATGATTAAATATTTTATCCTAAGTATTAAGTTGGTTTATAATATCTCCACACCTCCCTTTAAGTCTGACTTTATGATGATATGTTTAAAATAACTAGATGTATATACGTATGTAGGTTCATATATTAGGTGTATATAGGGCCCCATTAGCAAGCCTATGGTCACCCTTTACAATTATTCATGTCCAAAAAAGTGAGGAAAGAGGAAAACCACATAGGGAAAATCCTCCCGCAAGAAAGGACAAGGAAGACAATTTGAAATATGTTTTCAATTATGTCTTTAAATTCACTTGAATGATCTAAATGAACTTTTGGTGAAAGACTTTGATAAAGAAATCATTAAATCCATGATCATGCGCAAGAGTGTAGAATTTGCAAGAAAGAAGAGGAGAGACTCCTTGTATCTAATCATATGATGAAGTAGGAGCATTATATAAATGCTTCTTGCTGCTAACCAACTATTATTTGTAAACACAATCTGAAAAAGAAAAGAGATAGGTGCATACTCCTTCCCAAAGAGTACAAAAATTAAGACAATCAGTTACATATTCAGTTCCTTGTATAGTTGCAAAGTTGTGTTTTGGATCACATATATTTCTTCCAGAATGATATATCACCTTCCAAGATATGATATGATTCTAAAAATACTATGATAAATCAGAAATATTATCATATGGAATAACAAATACAAAATATTGAGTTTCTCCATGAGGATATGGGGCTAGACTAGGAAAAGGATGAGAAGCTCGGGAAAACTGATGACTGTAAAAATATGAATGATGAATGGACGTGAGATATAAACCATAAGTGTTTAGAACATATCCAAACATGTGTAAGATAATTCCAATGATGATTAAGTTCATGTATAACCAATCCATGAAAAATAGACAAGGATTCGAACCATTTGATATAAGTAACACTACATAAGAAACCATTAATGAGGAATGAACTAGTGAGATTGGGGTTTGCATAATCTTAATAGTGTTTAGAGTTATAATAGATGGTATGGATGGTGTCATGACATGCATATCATCCTAAAAACATGCTTCTAAATCAGAATTATTATCATTTGAATGAAGTGAGGAAGATCTTCTTAAACACAAGTCACGATCTAGTGAAAAATTACAAGTGTTGGGAGATGAATCTAGGAGACTGATAGATGGATTATCAAAGAAATAAACTAATATTTTTTATTATGATATATCAAAAGGTAAATATATATCATATAAAGGAGAAAATGATTTAAATATAGTACTCAAGGAATAGTTTATATCACCTTGGAATTGCACACTGTGGAAGTGTTCCGAGGAATCAACAGGCTTCTGTGGCTCATATGGAACTTTGATGTTGTGCTTCTCAAGAAGTTGAGATATGATATCCATATTATTCTCAATATGAAATCCCTTGATGCAATAAGAATAGTTGGATGTACTTTGTTTCTTCTTGTCTAGTACAATCATATATGGTTGGGTAATTAAGAAGTGAGTCTGTCTTCCATGATTGAGAACAAAATAATAATATATTGATACATGCTAATAAAGTATTACAATGAGGTTCACATTTATAAGGATTGAGAAAGAAAAGTGAAGGGTTATGCCCTTTCACCTTAGTGATTAATAATTTATTGTTTCTAATTAATATATCATTTAAATATTCATAACATTGCATTCCCCTTGGTAAAGCTTTGTCATCAAAGCTTGATTTTTATGATTTCGTCTTTCACTCTGAGTTTGTGTAAGTATTAGAATAAGATGAGATTTATTTTGCAGAGACCTTTGTTGAAATTTTCCATTGATGATTTTACAATGTACTATCTAACGACCCCTACATTTATGGCCTCGGATCCAGCCATCACTACATCAACGACATGCGCTTTTGTTCTTTTTTTCTATTATTAGAGTAAATGTTAGACGTTTTCAACCTATTTTTAATTTCATAGGCATATGATTGAGTTTTGTGGCATTGATGACCAGGTGACCTATTATCTTCACAATATCTACATTGTGTCTCCTTTTCTTGTTGATAACTGTTATCGCCTCTTGTTTTTATTCCTTCCAATTGGCGTTCTATTGCTTTTGCTTTATGTCTTCCAACTTCTAAGTTTGGTATGAAATAGTAAATCCACACAATGTAAAATTTACAAAATAATGTGGCGATGCTTTACGAAATATACGAGTTGAGCATCTTTCAACTAGGACTAGGTTCTCATATCTTCAAGCTTTCAAATATAAAGGAAGGGAATATGAAGTTTTGTTGTTAAGCCTTGTTTATGTTTGAGAAATCAATGTGCATAATGTAGTTTAAAAAGTTCATATCAATAAATAATGAGTGGTTATTCGATTAATTTTTGCTCATATGTTTAATATTTAAGTTCCTTCCAACTTTTGGAGACAACTATTTAAATTTTCTATCAAACTAGATTTATTAATGTATACCCTATTTATTCAATGCGGTTTATGTAGTGCCTTTGACTAATACAATCATGGCTCTATTTGCTTAGAACGTTTTTTAGTATCTAGGTGCATAAAGGTTTATCCAACTTTGAGATATGAGTATATATAGTTTATTTCTCAATATCTAGGTGACCAAGGGGGTATCATAATTTAAGATGAATGGATCTCATTGAGAGTGACATCCTAGTAACATATGGAGACATATTTAGGGACCATACTACTTTAGCGAAGTTGAGTCACAATAGTTACGTAATAAGATTCATGGTATTCCAATCGCTAAAGATGATCCAATGTTAAGGAAATTATATATGTCAATCGTATATAACATTAATTTTATATTATTTAATTTAATTTATTAATTTTATATTACTAATTAAAAACAATAATAATATTAAGGTTAGTATTATTGCTAATGTTATTAATGTTAATATGGTCAATATTATTATTAATAATGTCAAATAACTCTCAGATAATCTTTTTCAATGCAAAAATAATAATTTATACATCATAGATGTTTGTTGGTTATCATATTCCAATGGATATCTAAATACATACAGGTTCTTCACATTCTTAATAATATTTACAATTTTTTCTTGGAACCATAATCCCAAAGGATTGTGTTTCCAATATTCCTCACCTTAATTTGAAGGGGTGTTTGTAAGTCCGAGCATATCTTTAAACCTTTCAAACTTTTCTTGTCCAATTGCTTTGGTGAGGATGTCTGCAATTTTCTTGTTGGTGGAACAATGTCGTTAATGAACTATCTTGGCCCTTACAAGATGTCGAATTAGATGGTACTTCGTGTTGATGTGGTTGGTTAAATAATGGAATCTGGGATTCTTGTCGAACTTGATTGCATAAGTGCTATTGATCATTAAGGTAGTTGGGGTATCCTGTTTTTCCAGCAAATATTCAAATATCTTCCTAAGACACATTATCCCTTTTGTTGCTTCTACAAGAGCTACATACTATGAATTCTGTTGTCAAATTTTCTAGAAGTGACTATTTGCGTAATATCCAAGAGATAGTTGTTGATCCAAGACTCATTTTGCATCCAGAGGTAGACACTCCTATATCTTTTTCATTGTAGACATTTGAAATAGAGGACCCAATGAGTTTAAAGGTGTTCACCTCATAGTATTTGAGTCCAAATCCTTGAGTCCCCTTCAAGTGTGTTAGAACACTTTTAGTAGAAGACAAATGTCCATCACAAGGTTTGTGCATGAACCTTAAAAGGATGCCAACAATATATGAAATATCCAATTTGGTGGTGGTAAGGAAGATGAGGATTCCTACAAGATGTTGGTACTTGGTCACATCCTTGAATTCTTTTCCTTTAGTTGATGTGAGACTTGAATTTTTTTCCATTAGGGTTGAGAGGGTTTCATTTTCCCATGCAATATTTGTTCCAAAATGATCCAACATACTTCTTCTCAGAGATGAATGTGTACTTAGGATGTTGAGTGACTTCAACTCCCAAGTAGTAGTGAACGTGTCCTATATATGTCATTCCAAAGAACTTATTCAAATCTTTCTTTATGGATGAAATATAACTTTCGTTATTATCTGTCATCAAAAGGTCAACTACATACACCACAAGAAGCACAACAAATATTCCAAATTTCTTTACAAACGTTGTTGCATCATCAAGATTATAATTTTTTAAATTTAGCTTCTAGAGATGATCGATTAGCTTTTCATACTATGCTCGAGCTGCTTGTTTTAGGTCATACAAGGACTTGACGATTTTACATACCTTTTGTCGTTGTCCCTTCACAACAACGCCTTTTGGATGAGACATACAGACATTTTGATTTAAGTCTGTATTCAAGAAGGTTCTTTTACATCCATGTAGTGGAATTTCAACCCATTTTGTGCATCTAATGACAATAAGGCGTGGATGGTATCCCATTCTATTATGGGGAGAATGTCTCTTCATAGTCAATTTCTTCCTTCTGTGCATATCCTGTTGACACAAGCCTTGCTTTGTGCTTTTCAAGTGAGACATATGATTTGTATTTCTTCTTGTATACCCACTTGCAGTTAATTGGTTTCGTCCCAATTGGAGGGTCATCTAGCTTCCATGTTCCATTCTTCTCGATTCCATCATACTCATTCTACATGGATTATTTCCACTCATCATGATTAGCATCCTATTCAAAGGAAGTTGGTTCAAAGTTAGTAGATAAATTCAATTCATAATCAAATGAAACATCCATGTTGTCACCTGAGTTATCTGGATATCATCCATCGTCTTGTATGGTTGAGCTTCTTATTTCTATATTTGCAACTTCGTCTATATGGACACTTTCAAGTGTCTTTATGGCCCATTTAGGAACTTTCCTTGATGGCCCAGGTTGATTAGTTGGAGGTGCTCTGTTTTGTTCAACATTGAATATTCCAATCCTCTCAATTACATCATCCAATTAAATCTCCAGTGAAGGTGAAGTGGTCAAAAATTCGTCTTCGCGAGTTTCTTTATGATAGGGTGTTTGTGATTCAAAGGGAAATTATAGTGATTAATCTAAGATAGGGATCCCCCCTTCAAGATGTGGAATTTCATTATCAACTTCATAATATGTATTTAGATGAGAAAATTTCTCTAGATGATCAAGTTGTCTCCTCTATTTTTGACATTAATTACAAAGCACAAAAAGTTCCAAACTTTGTTGAATGATCATGCCGATGAACTTGTCGTGTATTCCTTTCTATGAAAATTTATTAAGAATTGGACTGAAATCCATTGCAATGAAAAGTAATATATGATTTTGATTCATTGATTAAAATAACAAAACAATCAATGCAACCATCCAATTATTAATAAATTTTCATTGAAATGACTACAAACCAAGCTCACTGACATGATCATTCAACAAAACAACCCACTAGCAATTACATTATTTTTAATAGTATAGACTATAATCATATATATGACGAACACCTTCGACGGATTCATAGCACACTCATCGTATATACGACTCTACCTCCTACAATAAACCTCGTTGGATGAAGAGCATAATAATTGTATATTCTAGAGAAATCCTACAAAAATATGAAGTAAAATCCAATGAAACTCTAGAGTTAACTCTGACAATGTATCGTCGGGAATATCCAATGGATATTTGTTATTTTTACAAATTTTTGAGTACTCTTATTGTCATCATTTAACAGATGTTGATCCATAGGATATATGATGACAATAGGTTCATCGGATATACCTAAGAAATCCCGTCGATGAATAAATAATTTTGAGTTCGTCTAAGAGCCGACAAAATTGAGTCTAACAGCCGATGAACCATCATCAATTTTTAGGTCCAAAAGTTGCAGTGAATAGTCCAAGCATAATAATGATATTTGTGTGAGAATAAATTAGGAATTGAATCATGAAATGAATAAAATAATATAAAATAAATGTTTATTTCATATAAAATATCTTATAACAAAAAAATACAAGAATCGTTATAGAAAACTACAAGAATTACTGCAAGAATCTACTGGAAAAATAGAGAACATACGACATGTAAAGTAAATGAAATATAAATTAAATAAAATCCTAAAGTAATGCTAATATACCTATATTTACTTAAGGGGAACCTCCCCATGGCAGTTATGTTAGATTTTCTTAATATTATAAAAGTTTATCTTAATTGCATTTATCAATAGGATCACTAGAAGATAGACAAAGCACATAACAATAACATGAGTATTTTTCACCTGGGAAACCCAAATGGGAGAAAAACCAACAAACTTAGTTTAGAGGTAAAATTTTTGAGATCATAGTACAATGAAGAAATAAAGAGAAAAAATATGGAAATTCTCACCAAGGATGAAAACCATGAAAAAAGTCGTCTTCTACAGTGTATGTGAACTTCTCTCTCTCATAGAAAATTGTGCACTTCTCTAAGATTCTATGTTGCTGTTTTGTTGAAATAATGAGGAGGGGTGCCTCATATTTATACTATTTTCCCACTAAGAATTTAATTGGGGTCGACTTCACTTGGGGGAGAAATAGAATTGTATATTTTACTTTATTTCTTTATTGTTAGGTTTTTACCCCAAGGTTTACATTGTTATTTCTAGGGTTTGTATGAATGATTACAACAAGTTCAACTCCCTAAGGAGGACAATAAAAATAGCTTCTAAAGTTGCAAAAAATCCAACACTCCCTCTCAACAAGGAAGGTATTCTTCGATATTCATCAACATCACGATCATGTGGGCTTCATTTTTACATCTATACTATTTCTATCATCTCTAAATGTATTGAAGGTTGTCTTTTATGAATTTTTTATATACAAATGTCTGAGAGAAAATATTCTGCCACCTATTTGTCTCTACTACTAATAGAATAAATCCATACATGGCTAGAGATCCTGGATGAGCACAGGTGCATGACAATTCTACTACATGTTTGTCTCATATACCGATCGGGTACTCCCATACCTTGCTGAGATCCTGAATGAGTAGAGGTACTGGTGAAATCACACGGCCATCTAGTACCTATCTAGATCATCTTCCGATGGGATTTATCCCATACCTCAATGAGAAGAGGCACCTATGTGAAACCGACCATCTACTATATGTCCGTCTCATCTGTGGATGGGATTTATCCTATACCTAGATGATAAACTGGAAGAGAATATTTACCTGAGAAAAGATATAGTAAGTGTCTCTCATTCATCTCTGCCTCTTAAGGAGGGATACTTTCTCGTATAATCCAAGTCTTCCATGAAACTATTCAAATTTTACCCTGGGAAGAGGCTTGATGATAACATCTATAGTTTGGTTATCTGTGGGAATATACTGTAGCTCTACTGCACCTTTCTTCACCATATCACATATGAAGTGATACTAAATCTCTATGTACATTGACTTGTCATGAAATACAGGATTCAATGACATCTGCAAATAACTCTTGTTATCACAATGACTCATGGTTGTCTCTGGAATCTGAAAAAACTATCATGCAAAACGTTTATGAAGCCAAATTGCTTCTGGGGCTTCTGAACTAGGAGCCATATAATTGGCCTCTGTAGTACTAAGAGATATTAAGTTCTTCTTCCTAGTGCACTAGGAAATAACTGCAAAACCCATATTGAAACAACATCTTGAATTCCTCTTCCTATCAATAGAGAATACGACCTAATATGAGTCTGTAAACCCTTGCAATTTCAATTCATGTTCTGAATCATATAATAGACCATATCCCATAGTTCCACATAATTATTTGAGCACATGATTTGCATCAATCTGGTGAATATGCCTCGGATTGCACATGAAATGACTGAGAGAATTCATAGCAAAACAAATATCTATTCTTGTGTTTGTCAAATACATCAAGGACCCAATGAACTAGAGATACATAGTGGGATCAATCAAATTTGAATATGATGTAGAATCCCTCAGCTTCTTCAAGTTTGCATCCATCAGAGTAGCTATGGACTTGCAATCCAACATTCTGAAACTCTTTATTATATCTATGGTGTATTTTCCTTGTCCTAGGAAAATCTCTTTTTCCCTCTACCATACTTCTAATTCCAATAAGTAGTGCATCAATCCAAGATACTTCATTTCAAAATTAGAGGCTAGTTTCTTCTTACACCATAAGATAAGTTTCTCATTTCTAGTCAGAAACAGGTCATCAACATATAGTACCAAAATCAGTGGCTCATCATTCACAACCTTGTAGTAAATGTTGGGGTTTGTATCACTTTTGGTGAACCCTAGACTCATGAGGAATCCATCTATCTGTCCATACAAAGCACTAGGCTATTGCTTGAGTCCATATAACTCCTTTTTTCAGCTTGCATACATGAGACTACTTTCCATGGACAAAAAACCCTTATGTTTTTTTAATATATACATCTTCCTCAATAATGCCATTGAGAAAGGAAGTCTTGACATCCATATGATGCAACTTTCATCCCATAGCCGAAGCAATAGAAATGACCGATTAAATGGAAGTGTATCGATCCACATGAGCAAATGTCTCATTATAATCGACTCCCTATTTCTGAGAGAACCTTCTGGAAACAAATCTGGCCTTTTATTTTTCAACACTGCCATCTACTCCATGTTTGATTTTTTATATCCATATTGAAGTTACAAATGACTTCCCCTTAGGTCTCAGTACAATCTCCCACACATCATTCTTCATGATGGTTTGATATTCTTCCATCATGGCATCCTTCCAAACTTGGTGTCTAGGTGCATATTCATAAGTGGTTTGTTCTGAGTCAAAAATATGACTCATCAATGCAACATTAGGAGAGAACTTCTGAGGTATTTTTCTTTTTGTAGAAGTGCCATGTGGATGTTCATGCCCCTTTGCATCCTGCAAGGTATGTTGTTCCCATCTAGGTATTTTCTGACTTACTGTCATATCTTCAGGAATATCAACTGTTGTAACGGGAACAGTGGGATCGATGGCTTCATACTTTCCTGCTAACTCACTCTGAACTGTAGAGGGATATCATGACATCTCTAATTCCTCATCATTGATCTCCATGTCTGATCCTCTCCCTTTCCTGGAAACCATTTCTTCTTCAAAGGTCACATCCTTGCTAACTTCGATCTATCTGGATCATGGGATAAAAATTCCTTAGGCCTTTGAATATTCATTGTATCCCGTGAAAGTTCCCTTCTTCCTTGAAGGTTCAAACTTCGTCCTTTTATCCTTTGGCACATGAAAGTAGACTAGACATACAAATATTTGAAGGTGGCCCACTTCTGGTTTTACTTCTGTAAAGGATTTTTCAGGCATCATGTTCTTCACTATATTATGTGGGATTCTATTTTGTACATATACAACTGTTCTGGATTCTTCTTCCCATAAGAACATGGGTAGACTCTAGTTATGAATCATAGCTTTAGATTCCTCCACAATTGTTCTATTCTTTATTTCAACAACCTCGTTTTGTTGGGGATTGTAGGGAACTATAATCTCTCTATTAATTCCTTCTTCTTTTAAGAAATCATTGAATTTCGTAGAGGTATATTCTCCACCATTATCTGATCCTAGGATCTTGATCATCTTCCTTGACAAATTCTCTACTTGTTCTTTGAACTCCTTGAATTTACTGAGTACCTCCTCAGATTCCTCGGTATTAAGAAAGTATATCCAAGTCTTCCATGAGTAGTCATCAATGAAGGTCACATAGTAATGATATCCTCCCAATGAGGAAACTGTCATTGGGCCACACAAGTTAGAGTGCACTAGATCCAATATTTCTTTGGATCTGCTCTCACTATCTGGGAAGGATTTCTTGGCATTCTTTCCAAGAGCACATCCTCTACATGTTCCATCATCATCTACCTATAGCACTGGTATACCTGTAACTATGTTCTTCACTATTGGGAGAGGTTTGTAATTTAGATGAGCTAGTCTTCTGTGACATAGATCACCCATACTTGTAGAGTCATGGACTAGGGATTGGACTAGTGGAGTGTTCATTTCATACAATCTCTACTCTCTCATACCAATTAATTTGGATGTATCCATGCTTTATTTTTTCTTCCAAGCGAGTAATTTTCCATCTGAAAATCATACTTTATTTCCTTTGTCTTTTAAGGATGAGATGGAAACAAGATTTCTTTTCATACCAGGTACATAGAGAAAATCACTTAAATGTATAGTGCTCTAGAATAAGGGAGGTATCCCTTGATCCCTTCATAGTGTACTTGGAATCATATCCAAGTACAACTCAAAGATGAGAATCCTTCTCAACTACCTCTAAGAGATTTTCTTTATATCATGTCATGTGTCTAGATGCACCACTATCTATGAGACAAGTATCTCTAGTGGTGGGAATTACACCTAATAGGGATGATACGAAGAAGAATTATGTACGATATTCATTATTCCATATCTTGTGAAGATGATATTATTCTACATTAGCATTTGAAGCTTCATGCTTCCTTTTTTGTGAACTTCAACACCTACTAGCATAATGGTTGTATTTCTTGTAGATGCAGCATTGGATCTAAGATATATCCTTATTTTTCTTCCTATGATCTTGGGGAGGAATTGATTTCTTGTCTTAATGATTATGAATTTACGACTTCCTTCCCCTTCCTTTGCATTTCTTGGGATGAGACATGAAATCTTGATTCTACTCAGGTTGAGTACCATGAAGTCTTTGGAATGCTATGATTCTCATATCTTCTTGAGTGCATTCTTCGCATAGCTCATCAAATTTGGGAAAATTGGTTCGACAACTCATAGTTTGGATGAAATAGTCCCAATATGGTGGGAGACCATTTAAGGTGGTCATAACGAGATATTTTTCTTCAATATTGTCTCCATTGGACTTTAGCTTGTCTTAGAGCTCGGTGATCCTCATGAAATATGAGGCAATATTATCAGACTTCGTCATATTCATGTTCGATAGTTGATTCCTCAATGTGAGAGTCACATTGATGATATTGTGTTCAAATATATTATTTATAGTTTGTAACATCCTTATCGCCGTTGTATTTTCTAAGATCTGAGGAACCAATTTATCTCTAACTGAGTCCACTAAAATCCTCCTTGCTTTGGCATCATTATTTCTCCAACAAGGTTTGTCTTCTTTGGCTTTTGGTTCTGGGACCTTTGCCTTGACAAAATGTAATAGGTCATTTTATTCTAGTAGAAGAATAACCTTATAATTCTAGGTAAGTAACTTGGAATCCCCTTCCAAATGATCTTCAACATTCATGTTGTTCATCTTGAATGCAGATCTGGATATGAGACCCTAGGAAAGGCTAGGTAAAAAATGAAAGTTGGAGTTTTGGAAAAATGACTCCATAGATAAATGCGCCCTAGATAGGCAAGTTGATTAGAGGTAGAGTAGAGCCAAAACTATGGAGAAAGTAGGTCAAAACTAGAAAACTAATTTCTGTTGGAGCTGCAGAATTAGGTCAAGATTGAAAATTCTCAGAATTAAATTCTTTATTCACCAAAAGATGTTCCCTCCGTAGAGAAAAATTTCCAAGGTTCTTTTTTCTGCCAAAAGGTTGAGTGAATACCTTGAAAGATGAAACCCTAGTTTCGACAGGTTTCTGACAGAGTTCTGGTCATGGTTTCTTCTACTACTTCTCTCATACCGTGTTAGATTTTCTTAAGATTATAGTAGTATATATTAATTACATTTATCAATAGGTTCAGTAGAATATAGAAAAAGAACAGAACAATTACACAAGTATTTTTCACCAAGGAAACCCAAATGGGAGAAAACCCAACAACCTTCATTCAAAGATAATAATTCTAAGATAAGAGTATGATGAAGAAATAAATAGAAGAAATATGGAAATTCTTTCCAAAGATGAAAACCTTGAAAACAATGTTCTCTTGCAGTGTATGCAAACTTCTCTCTCTCCCAGAAAACTATGCACTTCTTTGAGCTGTTGTGTTGTTGTTGTGTTGAAATAATGAGGAGGGGCACCTCCTATTTATACTATTCTCCCACTAATAATTTAACTGGGGCCGACTTCACTTGGGGGAGCAATATAATTTTGAATTTTATTTTATTTTTTTATTGTTTTATTTTCACCCTAAGGTTTACATTGTTCTTTCTAAGGTTTGTATGAATGATTACAACAAATTCAAATACTTAAGGAGGACAATAAGGATAGATTATGAAGTTGCACAAACTCCAACAAGTTATAGGGGGGATTTGACACCACCTCCCTACCTGATGTGTTAAAAATGTATATGCAGCCCTTTTAAATTCCTATTTTTGGTCCGTATGGAAAACAATTAGGCTTACACGATCATAAGATGGAAGTGAATAAAATTTGAGGTAAGAATTGTGTTTAGCTGGCACCCATGGGGGTTAAATGATTACTAGTTTGGGATACTTGTTGGATAGTTTTATTTATTCTCAAATCCTAAAATTTATAGGTACCAAACCAACAAAAATTTTTCTCTTAAGTGAGCTCTTCGATCCCACCAAAAAACTAGGGTTGTCCTACGAAATATTATTATACTAGAAACTAGCAAATTGAAAGGCTAGGGATACATATCTAACAGGAACTAAGGGCTTGTTTCATAATAT
Source organism: Pseudotsuga menziesii (assembly GCA_001517045.1). Taxonomy (NCBI): domain Eukaryota; kingdom Viridiplantae; phylum Streptophyta; class Pinopsida; order Pinales; family Pinaceae; genus Pseudotsuga; species Pseudotsuga menziesii. The sequence continues at coordinate 89,718 of LPNX010259029.1, forward strand.
TGTATCATTTTCCAACATGTGGGAAGTGATTTAAAATATGGTACAAATACCCAAAATAACTTATTCCAACTATTTGCACTAAAATTACAAATATATACGAGTGTTGAATTTCTTTTTCTTTAGAGAAAAGGAGAGTGAGAGAAAAGAAGAGGGAGCCTTGGGTTCTAATGAAAACTACCCATCCCTTTGGGGCTGCTAAAAACATGTAAAATTAAATGTTAGGAAAACAATATACATTATTAAAATACTGCTAGTTTTTCTAATCTAACTCAAATTTATTAGGATCTTTATATGGAAGAATAACAAGCACAACAAGATGCATAAGATATAGAAGATACACAAGACACAAAATATTTCCTTGGGGAAAACATAAAGGATAAAACCATGCAAAATTCCTCAGAATAATTCTATCACTAAGAAAATATCATAAGATAGAAAACACCAAGTATAAGATGTCTTATGTAGTTCTCTCTCTTGTTCTTGATCGTTTCTCTCTCCTCATGCAAACTTTAGTGAGTGAGTGAGTGTGTGTATAAATGAAGAAGGGCTCCTCCCTATTTATACCCTTCAAGTGATTGAGCTTACAAATTGACTGGGTTGACATGGTACCCTAACTGGGTTGAATTCTCATAGAGAGACCTAAAATTACATTTTTTATATTTGACTTTGGATCTACTACCTCAACTTACAATGGATGGTTTACCTCAATGAACATAGACAATAATAATATCCTGAAAGGAGGGAAAAACATATCTAATGAGGGTACACCAGTATACAATAATAATATACACCATAACATCTTCCGAAGTTACAACTAAAACAACACTCCCTCTTAAACAAGAAGGTATTCTCTCACCACAATCATGAATACTTCTGGTCACATCATCATAGTTGAATCATAATCACCACTATTTTTGGCCTCTATATCCTTAGTTACATGACCCAAGGTTCAACAAAAAAACAATACCAACAAGATACCAAAAGACATCGGCCCAACAGAGCAAGCTCAGTCAGCAACACCCGCGACGCAGGTGCAGTCTCACCTGAGATATCTTAATGTGTAACTGCCAGAACCATGTTTCCAAAGTTGGCGAGGGATTATAGTCCCTTGGCGTGAGGCCAAGGCACTCGACAGAGATAAGAGGATGGAGGCTATTACTATGCGATAGAGGTGCAACTATGTTCCACAATCGACATGCGACACATCCTTATCCTTAACCATTTAACATTTGGCACAACTCTACGGCGCATCAAGTTCCTTACTTATGATAAACAACGTGTGACTTATATTGTAACTTAGCATATTTAACCAGGAAAGTATACATGACATGTTGATAATCCTTTAAACATTCATTCATTCGCTGATTGGTAATATTGAGACAAGCATTCAATCAGTAACTGTAACAATACAAAGTAAGAAAAGAATCAACATTCACATAATAATTCGATCATTCAACAAAGGAAATACCATGGAAACCCATCTCGAATAAACCACCAAGGTTCTCTTCATCTAGCATGGGAAATATATGTAGCACCTTGCAGTCTGTGACTTGCAGAATGTTCTTAAGATATGTCTATCTAACTCAATCTTGCTTCTCTCATGCTCTCTAGTTTATTGCTTCTATCTAATCCTACCGATCCACACACAACCTGGATCAACTCTTCTACTCTATTGTCTACACACTCATCTGTAGACTCATGGCTCAATAGCCTTCTACTTCTACTAGACTCCTCTTCTGAGTCACAATACTGAAGCTAAATGAACCTAATCTAATGTAATAAAATCTAACCCTTATACAGAGTGAGTTCTTCCTAGTTAAAGTATTTACAAGACCATGTAGGGTAAACTGAGTACAACTCAGTTATTACAGACTCAAGTAGCTACAAAATATCTATAATTACATTGATGATAGGCCAAACTGGCCGTAAAATTCCTTCATTACATTAATGAAAACTTTAACTAGCCATGAAAACATCTTTTAGCCTATCTGTACTGGTCATAAATAGCCGCAAAGATGTCCTTTAGCCTTCTTCCAGTTTTTCCTTATGTAGCCTTTCACCAGTTTGTACCTTCTGCAGTATTCCATTGGTTTGTACTTGTTCCTCTTTAACTCTTCTACCTGCCTCTTCTACCAAATTTGGATGTGCTATTCCTCATCACATCGATCCTCGTCGCATCTTTCTCTGCCCTGTGCTTGCACTTCTTCCATTACCTGCTTTTTCTCCATTTTGTGCTCGCTTTTCCTCTTACACTTGCGTGGTAGATTCTTTTGTATGCACTCTTCCTGGCCCAACAGGACCCCAGCACTCACATGTGGCTCGTCCTGAGCCACTAAGAAATATTGATGTCTCTGCAAATTTTGAGTGTTCACAAAACTCAAGTGTCTAACTCAGGCTGTGCCACAGGACCAACCTTCTCCTAGAATTCCTTCAAAATTTGTTGCACTCTCGAAACTTCCTGTGTTACTTCCTCCTCCTGTTTGTCCAATTGTTCCACATGGTCAAAATTGATATATTTTGATGGTCCCTCTACCAGTGACTGAGTGATATTATGAATATTCTGCTTGATAGGATGAATAAGACCTGTAAGTTTGTAACTCGCTCTGCCTTTGACTGATGTTTTTCTATTTCATCATTTCTTTTCTACTCCTGGTTGTAGAGAGTTTTTACTTCCTGTTGGAGCTGCTTAGGCTCTGCCACCTTTGCACTCCTTTATTTGATTGAAATATTCTTCATCTATGCCTTTATCATGGTGAGTTTTACATCACCTTTCTGTGCATCTTCCTTAATCTTTTACATAGTCTCATCGTCCAAAAGTGCTTCCCATATGGAAGAAATGACTTCAAATGCAACCGTGCAGATTTTTTCTCCTTGCATTATCCTTTCCATAGCCTCAGCCATTTCTTTGATATGCTCTTCAAGAACCTCAGGAGGTGTGCTTGGTACCTACTCTGCTTGAATATCTTCCAATTTATTTTTGAGTTCTACCGCGATCTTGGAGAGCTGGCCAACCTTGGCGACTTATTCTTCATCTTTCTTACGTACTTCTGGTGGGAACTATGTGATGGTGCTCTTGATGGCTTCTGCTAATGTAATCTAACTTTTTTCATGCACCTTGATCTCCTGGTCCTTTTCCATAAGGAGGGCCTTGCACTCATTGGCCTTCCTTGTCTTCTTGGTTCTTGCTATGCCACCACATTTTTTCCGATCTGTAACTCTATTGTAGACGCATACTGAAGGGAGTATACATCGGCTAATGGGAGCTTTGAAAAATACAGATTTAGCATCTCCATTTCCTTGAGAACAACATCATGTTATTCAATGTTTGAATGTAGCACTTGGGCTGGAAATTCCATCTTGAGGGGAAGAAACAACAATGGCATGACTAAAGTGTCTTCAGGATCCATGCCATATGTCCCAGCCTCGATAGTGGTTTTTAATTCATTAATGGCCTCTATGACCTAATTGAGGTGCTTAGTGACTTGAACGACCACTTGTGCCTGGTTCCTACTTAGTCCTTCAAGGCTATTTTTGGCTGGTTCGGCTACAACTTCTACTAGCGAGCGAATATCCTCCTTAGTTAATGTGTCTGTGTTAGTGTTTTTGATACCTTTCTTCTTCTTGTGTGGTGATTCGCGCTCTTGTTTTTTTTCTTTCTAGAAGTTGTGGATATCCTCATCAGTGAGAGTTTCATCTCCATCACCTCGATCGGATCCCCCATCACCACCATCATCGTCTTTGCCTTCTCCCTCCTGCGATTGATCATCCATATCATTGCTTTCATAATTTCGTTGGCCATTATCTTGGCCATTCCCCCCATTGGTGCCTACATCGGTATTTTCACCTTGGTTAACCAATGGATATTATTCGTGTTCCATCTTCTCCTCAACTGGGCCATGCCAGTTTGTCATTTAGTCCTGAATAATTGTGTCCACATATGCATTCTTGATCATAAAACCCACTGGATGTTCCTGCTTGGTTGGTTCCTCCTTCAGCTCTAGAATAATGTTATGAACATTGACCTAAAAATTTATAAATGCAGAATAACTTCGCACTATCATTTCCCTTATTCTATGTTTCTTCCTTATGACATTTCCCAATGCCTCACCATGCAGGAAGAAATCAATGTTGTTGCCTTTTTGTCGGATCACATCCTTATTATTCTTCTGGTACTTAGCACCCTAGAAAATAATGAGGATATTCTGTGGTTGGTAGTCTGGTGGGTCTGACCATACCATAAAAGAGGTCAAGATGAGTAGGAAAGAATAATGGAATTTATCCTTATCTTCCACCTAGGCTTTCTCTGCATCGCCTATCAGTTTGATTAACAAAAAATGTGCCCAATTGAACTTTACGCCTACAACGCATTACTCTGCAAGTTGAATGGCCCCTGTGGTAAATTTTGTAGCTCACATCTTGCAAGATAAAATACTTATAGAGAACCACATGATGTTTTCCTCTATAGGGGAAATGAGGAATCCCCTACCCGCGCGCTGAATTTTATAACTCTGCTTCATCTTGGTGGTGTCTCTGCTTGACCATATATACAACGTGGGGTCATCTCCTTGGCATGGAAGACCCATGATTAGTGGAATTGGGTCAACATCCACAACATATGGGTGATCCAACGATAAGTATCCACCATGAAAACAAAGCAACAGTTGTAGTACATATGTACTTACCTACGTGTTGTGAACAAAATGCGGCATCAGTATAATGTTTAACAAACTTGTGATATCTACGCCACTGGACCACTGCATGGGAACTACCAGTACTAGGTTAGGTGGCTCAGCAGTTGTTTTGGTCATGTAATTACTTCTCTCCAAGCCCAGCTGCTGGCATGTATCATAATATTCAAACTGAAGCTTGGACAGCTTCGTAATTATGTTCAATAGCAATGGTACTGACTCAGGGATCTGCAGAGAAACCAAAGAAGAGCTTTCTCTCAACGGAAGCTTCACATCACATGCCTAAACTCTCCTTGGCCAAACATATGGTGGAAGAAATTTCTCTTAATCAATGGTGGTATTCGTATCCCTGCACGTAGGTGATTCTGGTTCTTCCTCCATAGGTGTTTCTTCAGTAACCTTCCACTTGTTATTCGAAGGCTTTGGCACCTTTCTTGGTGATGTGGAAGTGCCTAGAATATCTCTATCCAAGATGAAAGGAAGTTTTCCTACAAATGGGGTGACACTGGGTGGGATCTAGATTGAGGCCATTTCTGGGTCCAAACCAGCCATGGGAGCGGTCTGTGGATTTCATCTCACCATGGCTTTGGATTCTTATTCCAGCTACTGTACTTTAGGTGATACAATTTCCTCTTCAATCAGACAGGGCGGTTTAATGGTTACATCTAATAGATTGTTGGTAATCGAAATCTCTATGACCATGGGTTTCAGCTCTCTCTACTACAGGCTTCAGCTCTGCTAACTTATCGACTCTAGTTCTCTCTTGCTCTCTTTGTGCATGTAAAAGGGTTCTTGGTGATAAATCCTTGTATTTATAGAGGTATACTCATGCCTCATGTGATTATTGCAATGGTAGATCAACATCATGTCGATCACATGGGATCCTTGATCGACACATTCCTCATTAAATCATATACTCAAGTTTTGTGTTGTACATGTCAGGGAAGTTATGGTAGTTATCATGAAGATGAATGATGGGACCAAAAACCATGCCATCATTATCCTCATATCTTGTTGAATTAATGACACTTAGATATCATAACCACCTTAATATTTCCTGCATATTCGCACTTTAATGCCGGCCAACCTACCATTCTCGCTTTTTACTACATTTCGCATGATTCTATCGTAGACATGAGACAAAATAGTTTCCTTGATTTCCTTTTTTTTCATTCAGGTAGTGCGATCTTAGCCAAGCATGTCACGACCATCGTAGTAAGGTTTCAGGCGACTATAATTTACCATACCTACGACATATGTTCCATCTAGTTTCTACAATTTTACTGTGGCTGCATCAGTGATGTGCGCAATCAAATATGGCCCTATTCAATGCATTTTTAACTTTTTCAGATGTTTGAAGAATTTGCTGTTATACAACAAGACAAGTCCTCCGAATTTGAATGGATTAATCCAGATATGGCACTCATGCCATGATTTTTTCCTTTACTTCTCGACAATTTGATGGAATCATGCGATGAAGCGTTCTTATTCCATCTGAACAAGCTGTGACAACCTTTTCTCAACAACATCTCTTGAAGGCTTCAACATATCTGCAGACTTGGCACAATGTACTCCATTGGCACAACATATTCCTGTCCATACACCAGCTTGAATGGGATGTTCCCTCTCACTTGTTTGTAAGTTGTGCGGTATTCCCATGGCACAACTGACACTTTCTGATCCTATTCATCTCAGCATACATTTCATGCTTTGGTTAATGCATTCTCCAAAATCCTATTGAAGGCTTCAACCGTTCCATTTTCCTGAGGATGATAGGGTGTCGTCTTCGTATGCTGGATCTAGAACTTTGTAGTAATATCAGAAATACTTTTGTTAACAAAATGTGTACCTTGGTCACTGAGTAGAATTTTTGGACAGCCAAATATGGTCACCACATTTTAAAATAAAAACTTTGCCACAGATGCAGCGGTGCAATCTTTAATAGGTGTGGCTTCTTCCCATCTAGTTAAGTAGTTTGTCGTAGTGATAATGTAGCATGCACCAGCCTTACTACTTGGTAGACTGATCAGTCCAACAAAATCAATGACCCACTTTTCAAACGCTTGAAGTGTTATCTGCGGAAGAAGCGACATCTCGTCGCGACGTGATGGTTTTCCTTTTCTTTGGTAGATATCACTATGTCGGTAGAATCTCTTAGTATCCATATGTGGGGCTGGCCACCATACTCCTTGTTGTCATATCTTGCGCACATTTTCCTTTCCTGTATAGTGTCCTCCCGCGATATCGCCATTTGCTTCATGCATTACCCAAGGTGGCTCATAGTGGAAAAAACATTGACGCATTATCTCATCCGCGCTCAGCTTGTACAGATGTCCCTCAATGAACATATAATCAGTAGATTTGACAACCAAATATTTCTTATGGTTTGTGGAAAATACTTCAAGTGCATAACATGTGCCGAGGAGATGGATGATAGCTTTAAACTCTGTATTCTGATCATCCATCATGTGGATCACAAATAGTTGCATGCTGAGCAAGTTATCCTCCAGGATGGTTGGTTCTTCACCACTTTCTATCCACGACAAGTGATTTGGCCCAACATTTAGTTGACTAGGTTTAACTATGGCTTCAAATTCAAACTCTTAAAACAGGAGGAGCCGTCAACAGATCTTTCTCGCCAACATTGGCTTGTTGACCAGGTACTTTAAAGCTGAATGATCAGTCCACATTTTTAAATTTCCACCCAACAAGTAATGTCGAAACTTCTTAAGTGCATAGACCATAGCAAGGCCTTCTCTCTCTATCGTGGTGTAATTTTTCTCTACCGTGGATAGTTTTCTGCTAGCAAATGCAACGGGGTGGCCAAGTACACCCTCTCCTGGTTGTTTCAAGACAATGCCTAGTGTGACAGACAAGGAATTGACATGAACATGGAACTCATTCTTCCAGTCTAGGATCATTATTGGCACAATGACCATCTTGTTATTTAATTTATCCAATATTTCCTGGAAGGGTTCCATCCACTGAAACTTTGCATCTGTCTTCAACATATTTTCCATAGGTGCAGTGATCTCTAGATATCCTCTAATAAACTTCTTGTAGTAGCATGTGTGTCCCAGCAATGATCTGAGTTGTGGGACTGATGTGGGTGGTGGTAATTCAAGGATAATCGTAACTTTTGCTGGGTCGACCAAAATTCCATCGTGACATACAACGTGAACCAATGACATACCAAACTATGCACAAAAAACAAATTTTTGGAATTAAGTGTGATCTGATACTGGTGATAGTGGCCCAACATCATGCATAAACTCTCAATATGGTCTCTTACTAGAACAAATGAAGTCCAATAATCAAAGTAGACCTCAACAAATTTATGAATCAAATATTTAAAAGTAGAAACTACTATTCTAGAAAAAATAGCAGGTGCATTCTTGAGTCCAAAGGGCATTACTGTATACTGGTAGCATCGCCATTCTATGACAAAGTTCATTTTCTGGCAATCTTCCTTCACAATTTTGACTTGATGATAACCAAAGAAGTCGTCTGTGAATGAATACATATCTTGTCCTTCAAAGCTTTCTAGTACTTCATCTATAAATGGTGTTGGGAATGGATCGTGCAAACATGCATTGTTCAACTTCTTTAGGTTGACACAGATCTTGAATTTACCTGTGGTTTTTATTATCCTGGATCACTATAGGGCTGATCCACTCTGATTCCTCAACAGGTTCAATGATTCCTATGTCGAGCATGCGATCCAATTCAGCTTTTACCTTTTCCTTATACCTTGGATTGAACCTATAAGGTCATTGTTTGACTGTATTAGCATCTGGTCTCATGGGTATTTTCATATCTCCCAGGTCACCGACTATTCCCTTCATCTCTAAGAAATTGGTAGGAAATAGACCCTGAAACTCATGCAGCAAGTCTGTGATCTTCGCAACGATATTTGTTGTCACCAACCTTGTCATTTCCTATATGTGATGGATCCAGGATGGACGATAGAGGGACAAGCAACTAAGGATGTGGAACCAAGATTTCCTCGACTCCCAAATGGATGGCTGTCATGCCAATCGAGGAATTATTCACTTGGTGTTGTCTTATCCCTAGACAACAATGGGGGAGACACAAATCTACTCTTGACAGGCGTGATCAGACCTAGACACCAAATCATATCAAATGGACTTGAGCTACGTAAGGTGTAAGGTGATGCAAACCCTAGATCTATGAATGATGTCACTACATGAACCGAGGATTTGGACTAGGGTTTAGGAGATATGAAATTTGATCCAAGTTGGGACGTAAGTGACCTATGATGAAAAATACTAGATCTGGGGTTAAGGTGCTAGAAAATATGAAGATGTCCACTGCCTTATGAAACATGACCAATGCAAGGAGGGAAAATACATGATTGGGGCTATCTAGTACCGAGGGATAGACTTGAAAGAAGGTATGAGAGTGTCAAAGCACCCAGGCGACAAGGAAAAAAGTCAAATCGCAGGAGAAAAATGCAAGAGGAGGGGTGGTGCTAGGGTTTGAAGAAATCTCCTTGGGATCTGGGCCAATGGAGTCATTGTTATCCCAATAATTAAGAAGAATCCCTTAGGGTTGGACCTGATCTACAAAACGCAAAAATAGTTTGTCAGAAAAAATCAGATTGCAAAAAAAGAAGGCAACAAGAAGGGTCACGTTAGGGTTTGGAGAACCAGTGCCTTGGGATTTTGGCCAATGGAGTTGTTATCCCTAAAGTTGAACCTAGACTACGGGATTCAAGCTTAAGGAAATATTTGTTCAAAAAATGTATAAATTAAATGAAATCAAACTAAAAACACAAACTAATATCAAAAAAGGCTAATGGAACTTCACAGCACCAGAAGGAACTAGGCTAGTATAACTGTTTGTACAGATTACACAATTCTGGTATGAAATCAAAAGCTGTAAAAAGCATCACATAGTTTACAATAAGCAAATCTGGTATAAGTCACACATTGGTATAATACAAGTATTTATAATAAGATCAAAGAATTAAAGAGAAGGCTGGTATGAAATCAGAGCTGCAGGAGAATCAAACAAGTGCTGTATAACGTAGAATCAATCAAAAAGTTCAATATCCAGATTACTATGATCCTGAAATCAGGAAGTGAAACTGCCACTGTCTATAAAATATAAAGATAATTGTTTCTTCAAGATAAGAATTAGTGCAATGGAATATGAATGACCATATACATAACAAAATTACCAGAAAGACAATTTATATAAAACAAGGGCAAATCATCATCAAGTTTCATTCATAAACAGAACCTGTCACTGAAGCTGCAAAATGCTCATGCTACACATATGTGCGTACAATTGATCATGCATTACTCCAAAAAAGCCAACCCGCAGTCCCCTGCTTCCTTATGAAAGGAAGAACTCTCTGTCTCTAGCTCTCGATCCCTTAGCTGGGACCTCGTATCAGCCAGTATCAATTATCCAATTTATAATGATTACAATTTCTGAGCTATTACCAGCTTCTTCGGATAAGATTTAAAATACCACTAAATATGGAAGAAATCTTTTTTATTTGTTACAAGGAATCGTGAGATCCTTTTTAATGAAATTTCCTGGATTTGAATCAGAAGGCCACCTCATGCCTAAAGAAACGAATCTAGTCCTCTTTCCTTGGAATATTCTGCCACCAATCGATTTCCTGTGCATAAACGATCAATACAATCCCGAGATTTTGGAACTTTTGGTTAACTGCTGATTTTGTAGATAGAACATAAAAAGTCTGCCATTTGCATCATTTATTAGTTTAATTGACACCAGTCTTCATAAGCCTGAACTTGCGAGTAATTGACACGTGAAGGTTTTAAATTTAGACAAATGCCTCCATCTTGGTTGGTCCGTGGAACATATACCAATTTGATTGATCTTGCAATAATAATGTAATCACACCTGATATACTCTGTAATCATTACCAATGTTTTGTACGATCTCCTCCATTAATCTTTGTTTGGCAACTTGTGCGCCTTTCCTGTGGCGAGTTTAGATACTTTGATAATATGAATGCGAGGAAGGTGACAAAATTTTGAGGTTTGGCATATGTAGGTATCAATTTGAAAGTTGAAACCTCTAACATATACATTTAGCATTGGTGTGGGTTTCTTGGAATAATCTACTCTGACAACTCCATTATTTCACATTCCTCAACAATAGAACGAATATGCAGTACAACTTTGTAACCAGAAATAAATATTGCTTATGTTCCAGTAGCTCCAATATCTGTAACTGCGTGCTTCAGAATGCAGGGAAGTATATACATTGTAATCCAAACCCATTTGGACATTCTCAGAGATAACATCTGGCTCTGTCTGGGGATGGCATGCTCCCTACGAGCTGCCAAGAACAAGTATACCTATGTCTTTCCAATGAAATCATCTCTGATAACTACACCTTGTCCTTCCATTCACTGCTTTTGAAAATAAGAAATACCAGTGCCTTGTTCCTATTGGGCTGGAGTCTTCATCACAAATCTCTGCTACTTAACAAACCACTGGCTGAATATTTAAACTACTCTGAAAACTGAAATAATCTTCTCACAACCATATGATCACACTGTACAAACTTTAAAGAAATGCTTGAAGCATCAAGATTATTTATTTACAGCTTCTACACTAATCAAAACTACTTTCTTTTGATCAGGTAAAATCATGCTTCCAGTGAAGCCAGACAAGTATTTGAATACTTAATGAAAATCTTGATCTGTGCATTAGGAAAATGAAAACAGGAACAACAATCATCATCTGTCTGCAATTTCGATTATCATATTTATCATACAATGTATACTAAAACCTTGAATTGATAAATTCCTTGATGTAGTTAGCTACCGGGTCATGCCATTTTCTCAATTTTGAATTATCAAACTCGTCCTTATTCTCAATCCTGATATCAAAAGATAGCTAAAAAGGGCTTTGAAATGACAAATCTTGTATTTTGACCTCTAAAGCTTCAATCTCTTTCTCAATATGTGCAGCAAAATATTTTAAAAATATGAATTTAAATTCTGAGTTTGACATTAGATAAGAAGACAAAATGGAAGAAAATTTTCATCTATTTCCTCATCAATGCTCATATCACTCCATTCCTTGAAATTTTTAATGGAAAGAGAATCTGCCCTAAACTCTGTCTTCTCCATCCATGTCTTTAGAAATATAATCCAAAAATGTATTGATGATCTAATTGACCCAACTGGCAAATCTTCTGATCTAGAGATGATGCATAAAGGAGCCAATGGAATATGAAAATTCATTTCAAACGAAAGGAAAAGATAACCTCCCTTTGAAAAAAACAATATGACATTTGAACTGCTCAAAGAATCCATATAATCAACAAATGGATCAATGAAGTTATAAGGAAATACCTCTTGCTGAAAATCAAAACATCTCTGTATATCCATTTCCTCATAATGGCTGCCACTTTCAGCTGCTTGCAAATTGAATTGCAAATATGGCTGCTCAATGTCTTCTACAGATTCAGTATGGTTGATTTCCACACAATGTTGTTCCTCATCAAAATTAGATTCATAGTTGTCATAAACCAGTTGGCTGCCCCTCAAATCAACAAAATGTGATGTAGGGATCTGCTCTTTTTCATCTGAATACTCATCATGGATTGGGATATCTTAAGAATGAATCAGTTGATGCTGATCCAAATCTAGAACTTTAATATCTTCTCCTGGAGGTTCCACCGATATGTTAATGTCTTCACCACACAATGGAGCATTCTGATCAATGTCTAAAGATGAAGATTTCTGTTCTATGATGCTCTCATCAATTTTAATATCAGAATTTTGACAAATTTCTTCTTGTGAAATAGAATCAGAGGAATATAATAAATCTTCTTCTTTCTTTACATCATAACCATCATCTTCATCCTCACTACTGGAAAAATCTACTTCTAAACTCTGCATATATAATGCATATCCCCTACAACAATCCTCAAAAATGCACTTATCTGGGTATATCCTCTTATAATATGAATTAAAGGCATCATGAAAGTCTTTCAAAGAGGAAATACTAGAAGGAGGAAGAGTTCTGTACCATTTTCTTGCATAACCATCTAATGAATACATAAACATTTTCATCAACACATCTTCATGATGTATATTCAGCTGATCCATGTATTGAAGAAATTTAATTACATGATGTTCTGGATTTTCCTCTTCCTTTTCTAGGAATCGAGGAATAACACCTTCCCATTCATCAATGACAGGTACTGTATTTGGAAAGCCAGGAATATTTGAGAAATTGAACGTAGCAAATCTCTGTGCAATCATGGTTTCAAGACGCTTACACATCTTGTAAAATCACCTCTGGATTCTTCAAATATGGAGTCGCCCGGTGAATAAATCTGTAGTCCAACTAATGCCCTTCTCTTGTCCACCGTCAAGAGCTGGATCCGATCTTTGTCATTCTTTCCCGGGGAAGATATCCTTTCCTTTGTCCGTCCCCAGGAACGACGCCAGAAGATGTTATCCCTAAAGTTGAACCTAGACTACGGGATTCAAGCTTAAGGAAATCTTTGTTCAAAAAATGTATAAATTAAATGAAATCAAACTAAAAACACAAACTGGTATCAAACAAGGCTACTGGAACTTCACAGCACCAGAAGGAACTAGGCTAGTATAACTGTTTGTACAGATTACACAATTCTGGTATGAAATCAAAAGTTGTAAAAAGCATCACACAGTTTACAATAAGCAAAGTTGGTATAAGTCACACATTGGTATAATACAAGTATTTATAATAAGATCAAAGCATTAAAGAGAAGGCTGGTATGAAATCAGAGCTGCAGGAGAATCAAACAAGTGCTGTATAACATAGAATCAATCACAAAGTTCAATATCCAGATTACTATGATCCTGAAATCAGGAAGTGAAACTGCCACTGTCTATAAAATATAAAGATAATTGTCTCTTCAAGATAAGAATTAGTGCAATGGAATATGAATGACCATATACATAACAGAATTATCAGAAATACAATTTATATAACACAAGGGCAAATCATCATCAAGTTTCATTCATAAACAGAACCTGTCACTGAAGCTGCAAAATGCTCATGCTACACAGATGTGCTTACAATTGATCATGCATTACTCCAAAAATGCCAACCCGCAGTCCCCTGCTTCCTTATGAAAGGAATAACTCTCTATTTCTAGCTCTCGAGCCCTTAGCTGGGACCTCCTATCAGCGAGTATCAATTATCCAATTTATAATGATTACAATTTCTGAGCTATTACCAGCTTCTTCGGATAAGATTTAACATACAACTAAATATAGAAGCAATCTTTTTTATTTGTTACAAGGCATCGTGAGATCCTTTTTAATGAAATTTCCTGGATTTGAATCAGAAGGCCACCTCATGCCTAAAGAAGCGAATCTAGTCCTCTTTCCTTGGAATATTCTGCCACCAATCGATTTCCTATGCATAAACGATCAATACCATCCCGAGATTTTCGAACTTTTGGTTAAATGCTAATTTTGTAGATAGAACATAAAAAGTCTGCCATTTGCATCATTTATTAGTTTAATTGACACCAGTCTTCATAAGCCTGAACTTGCAGGTAATTGACACGCGAAGGTTTTAAATTTGGACAAATGCCTCCATCTTGGTTGGTCCATGGAACATATACCAATTTGATTGATCTTGCAATAATAATGTAATCACACCTGATATACTCTGTAATCATTACCAATGTTTTGTACGATCTCCTCCATTAATCTTTCTTTGGCAACCTACGTGCCTTTCCTGTGGCGAGTTTAGATACTTTGATCATATGAATGTGAGGAAGGTGACAAAATTTCGAGGTTTGGCATATTTAGGTATCAATTTGAAAGTTGAAACCTCTAACATATACAATTAGAATTGGTGTGGGTTTCTTGGAATAATCTACTCTAACAACTCCATTATTTCACATTCCTCAACAACAGAATGAATATGCAGTACAGCTTTGTAACCAACAATAAATATTGCTTTATGTTCTAGTAGCTCCAATATCTATAACTGCGTGCTTCGGAATGCAAGGAAGTATATAAATTGTAATCCAAACCCATTTGGACATTCTCAGAGATAATAAGAGTCAATTTCAGCCCAGCATTGAGGAACGCCCACTTAGGGTTTGGCCTGATTTACACAACCTAGAAATGGTTTGCCGAGAACTCAAGTGGTTTGAGCCATAATATTTTTTGTTTTTTAATATTTAGGGTTTTGAGAATAAAATGAAGATTCCAATGGATTGAGATATAGAAAAAGAAATACTAACCTATAGATATTACCTGGAAAACCTTGTAGATGCGTTGATAGTTTTATGCTATCTCGATCAATTTGAGAATATTTGAGGGAGTTTCTATGTTCAACGTTTTGCCTAAGGAAGCTAATGTGCCCTCTCTCCTGCATAATAAATGTCAACCATATCATATTTGCTGCGTCATGAGAAAATAACAAATTCTATAGAAAAATAGCAATATGAAATCATAGATCTCATTGATACTAATGAAAACCCCTGATATGGAACGCATCCAAGCCAAGCCAGTTGAGGAGCCCCTACAAAAACGCCCAAGTTGAAGTTTCCCTCAAGTAGACAAGACAATGTTTCCCGAAAAAAATATAGATCTCACAACAAATACTCAAATTCTAGGAGGAAATAGATTTTACAATCACCATCTAAGAACACCAGATGCAAAGGAGATCCAAAAATTTCCATAAGAAAAGTTTTTCTATTATCCAGATCCAAGAGCCAAAGACCCCTTACAAATGAGAAACTCTATCCTTTAAATAGGAAAGAGAGAATCAAAATCCTAACCACTTTTCAAATGCGTGTCTAAGATTAAAAGATACAAATTTCTAATCAACAATTGAGCTAAGTTCAACATAAAGTACACGGATCAATACAATAATATAATATAAAAATGGACCAAATCACCCTATGAGAGGGGATCCCACTAAATAAAAATCAAAGAATCTCATGGTGGGCCTAGGGAGTGTTAACTAACTCCCATAGGGTGTCACCATGGCATAATAAAAATAATATAATTTTTAAACTACAAAATAATTTTCTCTGAGGAAATTGTGAGTCTCCAAAAGCTCCAAAAACTGATAAAATAAGCCTGAAAAATGGACATGGGCCCATCCAAGTGCTGCAACTGCTGGAGAAGGAGTGGAAGACATCAAACTTATCATCACAATGCATCCCATTCCATTTCCTTTCCTTAGTATCCCAAATTTAATTCTTCAATAGCCATTCTAATTATTTTTTATCTGTCTTGAGAAACGTGATATGCCAACAACTTCCTCCTAGGGTGCCTGCATTATCCAAATGAGACCACCAGGATCTTTGGGAGGGGAGTAATAAGGTACAAACAAGTGGTTGCAGATCACCTTCCTCATACAACACCCTAGGATATCCAAGAAAATCATCTCCCTGCTTAGACATACCATTCAGTATTGGCAAAATTGCACCAGAAAGGTACACTGAGCCAAATCATCCTTGCAACTGCCTAAAACTAAGAGTAAGATGTCTCATTGGACTTAGAGATTCCAAATCCATATGATGTGCATACTAATACACCCTATATGTTTCTGCATGATCATCTACAATATCCAATATACCGAGATAGACAAAATAATAATCTATAAATGTCCATATAATATAACCCACGTTGACATCCATTCACTGCAAGTGTTCAAAGGTTAATACATGCTCTACAAATCATTCAAGTAATAATTATAACAAGTAAAAATAATTTAACTGGTGATCTATAAACCAAATATATAGGGTTTATATTTATTAACTATAACTCAGTCCAGAATTTCAAGATCATACTCACTTACTAGTTGTAATAAATTTGCTAGTGAAGGGTGAAAGATAAAATTTATAAGGATAGGGAAAAGGGAGACCAGCAACTTGACACTATGACACTAATGATATGGAAATGGAATACTCACTTTATCATATGATAGATAAGCAACAACATAGGGAATGGCCGTGTCTCACAAATGGGTAAGTTACTTTCAGAAATGCTTATTCACCTTGACAAATGCTCACAGTCCAAATCAATACAAGTGAGGCCGACAATCCTTAGATATAACTTTAGCTACCATTGTTTTTTAGGAATTTAATTTTCCATAGCCTTGGTCCATTTATTTATTACACATCTTTTTATTATTTTAGGATTTATGCATTCATGTATGTTGAAAAACACTTATTTTCATGAATTTTTTTAAGATATTCATTTCATTGTACTTCAAATCCAATTTCATTAGGCTTTCCTTGCATTCATGTATGTTTAGAAACACTACTTTTAATGAATGTAATTTTTCGTAAGATATTGATTTCCAAATACATTGTATTGATGGTGGCGCTACTTGTTTCAGGTTTAGCCAACACAACCTAGGGAACTCAGAGTCGAGACACAAATAAACAGGGAAGCTCATCCAATCAAAGAGGCTATAGTGGGGAGAGGTCCTCCATGCCACAAGTCAAATAGTAGGTCAAGTAAAAAATTCAACTCTAAGGTGATGAATGGGTGAAGACAATGAATAATGAAACCAACACTAGCAAGCAAAAGTATGGTGAGAATGACTACCTCTATTCTTTCTAAGGAGGGTAAAACCAATGAGTATAGATCAAGAAATTCCAGGTCTAAGTAGGGACATCAATACATCCAAGTCCACCTATTTATATGACCACCAGATCATGACACTAATTGATAATAGATGTCACAAGAATGAGTATAAGACCAATAATAACCATAACACAAGATAATACAAGTTGAGTCATAAACATGTAAATAATCTTTTGAACCTACATATGTCTAATGAGAAAGCATTCATTCAACTCTTGTCACTAATAACTACTCTGCAAATGGCTAAAATGACTACATAAGTTCTCAAATATGAGTGTCCCGAGATTCATTCATGGCATTGGAGATTACTATAGTCCATCAATCAAATCATGATCCATCATAGATTCTCATCTCAGCATCTCATATGTAGGGGAATTGGCTGAAAAGTGTACTGAAATATGAAAAATAGAATATTGTAGCCCGTCTACTTATATGTGATAACATATAGCTCTAGCTGGGATAAGTGCTCTGCTGAATAGAACACTTGATAACCTCAGAATCTCTGCTCCTCACACTCTAGTACTAGCATCCTTTATCCGTCCTTCCAGCTCTGCAATCGATGCCAAAATGTCACCAACAACCTGCAAAATGTCCATAGCTTTACCAAACTCACATACCGGTCATCAGCAGACTGTGTGTATAAAATAAAATACTCAAACTGAAATGGAGTCAACTGAAAAGTAGAAAGTAAATCTAATCTATGACCATAACTTTTAAGAAAATTTTTATTTTATTGTGTAGGAAAAAATGCCAAGATTGAAAAATACACTAAGAGCTCTGAAAATCAAGTTTCAGGAAAAGACAAAAGGTGCAATACTAAAAAGCTACACTACTTCCCATAAAAGGACTATTCAGGTCCTACCTAATCTACCCTACTAGGAAAGACATCACTCAAGGATATGTAAGATCAGGGATATAACCCCTTAAATCCCTTTGGTTGATAGGAAGTAAAATCTATCATCCAGTACGAGTAACAAGAAAGCACATGTCACCTATGCAACACTCAACAGAAAAAGGTCCAACCCAAAGGTCACTAGTTTTCCCTGATCGGATATGCAGTAAGTGGTTTGGGATAAGGACTTGAATTCTCATGGGAAATCTATTCCTATTCACTGATTTAGGAACAACTTCAATGTTATGTATAGGCATGGGATGGACATCAACAAGGCTTCATGGTTGTGGGGTGAAAATCCTTGAGCTCCTCCCGGAAGGAACTGCATCAAATCTGGGTGGACCACCATCAATGGGAATAGATACCCTACCAACTAATATCTCTCTAATGTCTCTCCTCATCTCCTAGACACTCACATTAGGCCTTTCCTCATGAGGATACATTACATGTTTGACAGTTTCCCCTATAGTCCAGAAGTCTCTATCTTCTTCCAAAGGATGAGGCATATGGGATATAGCAGTACCATGAATAGAGCCTTCCCATGTAGGAACATAAATGTGCATACTTTCTAACTCGGTTGGGATTACTTCAAACTGAGTTGCTGAAGAAATAGTAATGTGAGATAGATCATGAGTGTGATGACTAGATGACTCAAATGGAAGAAGAAAATTAGGGATGAGAGGATATGCAGATAAAACATTATTTGGAGAAACCGAAGGAGTCTGAAATATAGTAAGATTGTTAAGATTAATCTCTCCTTTAGGTACATCATTGATTAAGGAATATTCCTCCCAGATTAAAGAATTATCATGGACTTGAGTTAGATTCCCATATTCAAAATATAAATGAGATAAAGGTCAACCAAAATTAGAATAATGGGAGCTATTTTCTTCGTCACCAGCCTCTACTCTAGTAGCTAACTTAGGATGGTTTTCCCATGGGTAAACAGGTTCAATCCCATAGCATACCATTTCTCTATTACAGTCCATTAAGGAAAACCATTCAATCACTCTATAAGGAATCCTTTCCACATTATCAAATTCAAGTGTAGGATTTTCCACTATTTTTTTTTAGTTATTGCAATATTTTCTTCTTGACCTTCAAATTGATTTTCATTTCTTCTCAACTCTTCCAACTCCTCTGAACATTCGTTCGTAAGCATTTCCAAATTAATTCTCCTAGGAATTTCAGCTATATATTCTTCTTCAAAAGAGGAATCAGAATATTCCATTTCCATAAACATGTTTTTAGGTTGCCCATATTCCCAAATCTTAGTTTCATCTTCCACAATGTTAGCTTTAGCATTATTTAACAATTAATATCCATATGTTTTTTTAATCCCTTCCTCAAAAGTTTCCAAGTGATTATCATAACAAGTATCTCTATTTATCATGATCAGAGCACCATCATATTTTGGCACACAAAGGTAATATAAATCCATCGTAAGGTATCCACCTAGACCACCTGCCCATTCCTAGATAAAATAATTCCATATGTTCGGGGAAATTCAATAACAACTACATCCATCATAGTGGAGATGCTTGATCATGCAAACAGATCAAACGTAAGTTTTTTGATTAAACCATATGATAGCACTCACCTATATTCTATGCCACAAACAATCCCATAAGGCCTAGTCACTTCCAATCCCATATCCTTCATGACATATAGGGGAATTTAATTCATAGTTGCTCTGGAATCCAACATGCAATTATGAAGGAGCATGTTCTGAATGTGTAAGGTTAGGTAAAAGGGAGGGTGACCATCATTCTTTCTTTGATAAATAGCCGAATGGATTTTGATAGGTGGATCCTTTTCATCTTTGCTAGGTTGTATCCCACTAGGGCTCTATATGTGATCAGATTCTAAGACAACTTTAGGAGTCTTTTCTTAAATAACACTATCAAAGAACTCCTCTACTTGGCTTCTTACTGAGGGCACTTTCATCAATTCAATGACAAGTATGTTACACATTATCTTTCTTAGATTTTTCTTTATATCAATATTCAAATTAGAATCTTCTAAGGAAATATCTTCTTCTTCATTTTGATCTTCATTAATTTGTTTGCATTTGTCTAGGAAAGAAGGTTGGGGATCAACTCGTTGTTTATAGATTCTAATATGTGGTTGTTCCTTTGTTTTAGGGATATCTATGGCACAACATGAGGGATTGGGTCCATCAACAATATCTTCTTCTTGCCCCCATGGCTCTTCTTCTTGTTCCCATGGATCTTATTCTAAGAGAATTATTCCAAACCCATCATCAAAAGATAAATCATTCATAAAGTTGATGTTGTTTGGCTAGTCATCAGGATAACTGGTGTTTGAGGATTCTTTCTCATTTTCATCACACCACTTTACATTATTCCTCTAAGATATTTCTGGATATTCATGTCGTCTTCTATTAATATCTCCCCTAGGCCTTCTATTATTTTTCTAGTAGGGCTTAGGGCCATAAGGGTTTCTATGTCTCTCAGGATCATGAAGACTAGTGACATTTTTTGTCATTACAGTCAGTTATCTCATCATCTCTTGCATGGTTTCTAACGTTTCCTTTGAGTATTTTGTCTCACTCATAAGTTCCTTAAGATTTCAGAGCTTACGGTCATATCTGGAAGTGGATGGGGAAAAATGATCAAAAACGTTTTGGTTACCCATAGATGCTGCATTTTGTTTAGCCATCTTTGCATTGAATTGAGTGGTCTTCAAGTCATTGGGGTTCTTATCCTTTATTTTATACCCTAACCAAATGTCAAAAGAATTCAAATAATGAATAAAAATTGCTTGGTTCTTGGGTTTGATCTCATCTGGGATGTTCCCTATAGTCTTGTCAAATCTTAGGTTAAACTCATGGACTGTTTCATTTTCCCTCTTCTTGATGTCAAAAAATTGATGCAAGAGGAATTTCCCATCTAACTTCTGAGACCAATAACTATTAATTTTTGCGACAAAATTGTCATACCCATTGATGGATGGGGTAGAAAATATGTCAAACCACTTTTGGACATTTCCTTCTAAAGAATGCAGAAATCCCCTCATGAAAACATCTTCATCAGATGCTCCATATGCTTCCATATGTTCATCTACTTTGTCAATGTGATCTTCAATGGAGATAGATGGAAATCCATCAAACCTGGGAACCTTTTCAAAGTATTTCTTGGGCATTTCATGGTGGGCTCCAAGGATCAGTAGAAAATATAAAGGAGATGGCTTCACCTTCCTTCCAAAAACCCTAGGGTTTTGTAGAGGAGGAACATTTTGATTTCTACTAGTGTTTGTTCCAGCCATTGGATTACATGAAGCTGAAGGAGATCCTAAAAGATGACTCAGGACGGTAGTAGGACTATAAATCTACCAAAATAAGTTTGAGGAGATCTGTTTATTTTGTATGCGGTTCCTTGTGTAAGTAGCCAAGATATCTTTATGATTTATAGGACATTCTAAGAACTTAATATTTATACGTTCGGTATGGTCCTCAGTGGATTCACGGGGTGGATTCTCCAGGTGAACCACACAAGTAATTCACTGAAAAGAGATATGTCATAGGAGAGGTGAGCTATGTCAAACTAAGGTAGGCCTCTACCTCCCCGACAGTGAGGCCAAAATGTTATCACCAACCTTGCAGTTACCTATATGAGATGGATCTAGGATGGAAGGTAGAGGGACAAGAAACCAAGGAGATGGAACAAGGATTTGCTCGACTCCAAAATGGATGGTTTTCATGCCAATCAAGGAAGTATTCACTTGACGTTGTCTTAGCCCTAGAAAACAATGGGGGAGACCTAGATCTACTCCCGACAGGAGAGATCAGACCTAGACACCAGATCATATCAAATGGACTTGAGGTACGTAAGGTGTAAGGTGATGGAAACCCTAGATCTATGAATGACATCACTAGGTGAACCAAGGCTTTGGATTAGGGTTTAAGAGATATGAAATTTGATCCAATTTGGGACACAAGTGACCTATGAGGAAAATACTAGATATGGGGTTAAGGTACTAGAAAAAGATGAAGATGTCCACTGAATTAGGAAACATGACCGATACAGGGAGGGAAAATACATGATTGGGTCTATCTAGTATAGAGGGATAGACTCAAAAGAATGTATGACATTGTTAAAGCACCCGAGCCAGAAGGAAAAAAGTCAAATCGCAGGAGAAAAAGGAAAGAGGAGGGGTAGCACTAGGGTTTGAAGATTATTTCCTTGGGATCTAGGCCAATGGAGTCACTGTTAGCCCAATTATGAAGAATACCCCCTTAGGGTTGGAACCTATCTACAAAACCCAGAAATAGTTTGCCAAAAAAAATTAGATCGCAAGAAAATAAGGAAACATGAAGGGTAGCACTAGGGTTTGGAGAACCAATGCCTTGGGATTTGGGCCAATGGAGTTATTTTCATCCCAGCGTTGAGGAAGACTCACTTAGGTTTTTTCCTAATCTACACAACCTAGAAATGGTTTGTCGAGAACTCAAGCAGTTTGAGCCATAATATATTTTGTTTTTTAATATTTAGGGTTTTAAGAATAAAATGAAGATGAAAATGGATTGAGATCTGGAAAAAGAATTACTAACCTATAGATATTACCTGGGAAAACTTGTAGATTCCTTAATAGTGATGATCTATTCTATCCTGATCAATTTGAGAATATTTGAGGGAGTTTCTATTTCCAACGTTTTTCCCAAGGAAGCTAATGCGCCCCCTCTCCTACACAACAAACATCAACCATATCAGATTTCCTGCATCATGAGAAAAGAACAAATTATACATAAAAATAGAAAGATGAAATCATAGATCACATTGATACTAATGAAAAACCCCTGATACGGAATGCATCTAAGCCAAGCAAGCTAAGGAGCCCCTACAAAAATGCCCAAGTTGAAGTCGCCCTCCAATAGACAAGACAATATTTCCCAAAAAAATATAGATCTCACAACAAATACTCAAATTCTAAGAAGAAATATATTTTCCAATCACCATATAATAACACCAGATGCGAAGGAGATCCAAAAAGTTTCCACAAGAAAAGATTTCTCTATTATCCAGATCCAAGATCCAAAGACCCCTTACAAATGAGAAGCTCTCTCCTTTAAATAGGAAAGAGAGAACCAAAATATTGACCACTTTTCAAATGGTTTCCTAATAATAAAATATCCAAAATTCATAATCAACGGTTGATATGATCTCAACATAAAGTATATGGATCAATACAACAATATAATATAAAAATGGACCAAATCACCCTAGGATATGTGATCCCACTAAATAAAAATAAATGAAGCTCATGGTGGGTCTAGGGAGTGTTAACTAACTTCCCTAGGGTGTCCCCATGGCACAATACAGTTAATATTAATTTTAAACTACAAAAGAGTGCCTCTCTGAAGAAATCGTGAGCCTCCAAAATCTCCAGAAATTGATAAAATATGCCCGAGAAATGGATGTGGGCCCATCCAAGTGCTGAAACTAATAGAGAAGGATTGGAAGAAATAAAACTCATCATCATAAATCATCCCATGCCATTTCCCAGCCTCAGTAGCCCAAATCAAATTCTTCAGTATCCATTTTAATTATTTTTTATCTGCTTGGGGAAATGTGATATGCCAAACATTGCGTCTTAGGGTACCTGCATTATCCAATTGAGTCTTCCATAATATTTGGGAGGGGATAATATGGTACAAACAAGTGTCTGGACACCCCCTTCGTCATACAATGCCATAGGAGATCCAAGAAAATCATCTCCCTGCTCAGACATGCCATCCAGTATGGAGAAATTGCTCCAGAAAGGTACATTGAGCCAAATGATTGCTGCAACTTCCCGAAACTGAGAGTAAGTTATCTTATTGGAATCAGGGAGTCCAAATCCATCGAAGGTGCATAATCATACACCTTATATGTCTTTGCATGATCATCTACAATATCCAATATACCTAGATAGACAAAATAATAATCTTTAAATGACCATATAATATAACCCAGGCTGACATCCATCTGTTGCAAGTGTTCAAAGGTTAATACATGGTCTGCAAACAATTCAAGTAATAATAATAACAAGTAGCAATAATTTCACTGAAACTCTATCAACCTAATATATAGGGTTTACATTTATTAACTATAACTTAGTCCAGACTTTCAAGGTCATACTCTTCATAGTTGTAATCAATTTGCTAGTGAAGGGTGAAGGCTAAAAATTAGAAGGATAGAGAAAAGGGTGACCACCAGCTCAACGCTATGACACTTCGGATATGGAAAGGGAATACTCACTCTAGAATATGAAGGAAAAGAAACAACACAGGGGATGGAAGTGTCTCACAAATGGGTAAGTTACTTTCAGGAAATGCTTATTCACCTTGAAAAATGCTCACAGACCAAATCAATAGAAGCGAGGCCAACAATCCTTAGATATAACTTTAGGAACCATTTCTTTTTGGGCCTTTAATTTTCTATAGCCTTCATGCATGTATTTATTACACGCATTATTATTATTTTAGGCTTTATGCATTCATGTATGCTGAAAAACACTTATTTTCATGAATGTTTTAAGATATTAATTTCATTGTACTTCAAAGCCAATTTCATTAGGATTGCCTTCCATTCATGTATGTTTAAAAAAACTACTTTTCATGAATGGTATTTTTCATAAGATATTCACTTCTAAATACATTGTATTGATTGTAGTGCTACTTGTTTCAGGTTTAGCCAACACAACCTAGGAAAAACAGAGCCGAGACACAAATAAACAAGGAAGCTCGTCCAATCAAAGAGGCTCTAGTAGGGAAAAGTCCTCCCTGCCACAAGTCAAATAGTAGGTCAGGTCAAAAACATAACTGGAAGGTGATGGATGGGTGGAGACAAGGAATAATGAAACCAACACTAGCAATCGAAAGTATTGTGGGAATGACTACCTATATTCTCCATAAGGAGGGTAAAACCAATGAGTATAGATCAAGAATTTCTGGGTCTTAGTAGGGACATCAATACATAATATCAATACATCGAGGTGAACATATTTATATGAATGCCATATTATGACACTAAATGCTAATACATGTCACAAGAATGAGTATACGAGAAATGATAACCATAACACAAGATAAGATAAGCTGAGTCATAAACATGTAAATAAATATCTGAACCAGCATTTCTCCAATGAGAAATAACTGATACAACTCTGGGTACCAATAACGCCTCTGTAAATGGCTAAAATTACTACATAAGTCCTCAAATCTGAGTGTCTTAAGACTCAGTCATGTCATGGGAGAGTACTATAGTCCATCAATCAAATCATGATCCATCATAGATGCTCATCTCACCATATCATATGTAGGGGAACTGGCTAAAAAGTGTACTGAAATATGAAAAATAGAATATGGTATCCTGACTACTATATATGTGATAACAGCCTCATCATCCCAATAATTTTCTATATTAGTGAACTTCAGGTTCTATAGAGACCCAATGTTTACTTTCTTGATTTTTAGTGGCTTGAGGAATTGGTTGCTTTAAATACCACTTCCTTTGACTACACGTGTACCCTCTGATTTTGGTATGTTTATGTTAGTCAGGTTGTCATTTGGGTCTCTAGCTAGATTGTAACAAGTCATCCATTGTTGGATAGTCACGCTATAGTGGTGGGAATTTTCCTCTTCTACAGGGATTTCAACATATATCTTTTCCTTTATCTTTTGGGGCATAGTGTCAACTGTAGGTTGCTCATCAACAAATTCAAATGTGTGCGTGAACTGTTTAGCTACCTCTTCCCAATCCTGAGCTCCTTGTCGCAACTCCATAGATGTATACCAGCTTTGGGGTGTCATTTCTAATGTGTGCATGAAATGATGGTCCCATTCTTGATGCGAGTATCTTGAAAATGCAGTGCGACACTGATTTATGTGCTCGATAGGGTTTGACAGTCCTATTTACTTTTGACTTATAATGGTGACTCCTTAACCAAATATGGATTCCAGCAACCTTTTGAACTATGGGAATTCTATTTGTGTGTAACCCACCATATAGTGGGCATATATTTTAGCACATGGCCTAACACAGACAAGCGTTGTGATTTTGTTACAAGTCTTTCAAAATCATGTAGGAAGGTTGCCAAGTTAGGAAAACCCTCAGAGGTGGGAATTTATTGTAAATTATTCTCCATCCATCCCATAGACCTTGTGATTCTGGCACACTGCATCCTCATAGAGACCTCATGCAACCGGTTTTCCCAATTCTCCAAGGCCTCTCTTGATTCGGATGTGCACGAACTAACAATCTTCAAAATTAGGTTTCCATCTTCTGTCGGTTTGATATAATATTCTTGCAAGGCAGTGACATTGTAGATCTAGTCAATATAATCACCCTGTCCCTAATTGTAGACAAGCTCAACGTATCTCTGTCCCTCTAATGGATCAATGGGAGACACTAGAATCATCTCATTATCCTCGAATGAGAGTATCCTTTTCTTGAAATTGATAATGGTCTGATTATATATGGACGAGTATATCCCCAAAAGCTTGGGATATGGTTTTGTGTCGTCAATGATATTAATGACTTTGAAGTATGCAAATGTGTGCAAACTTTCAATGTCGATAGGTACTTGAATAAATTGACCAATTGGTAGGACCTTTTACTAATTTACAAGTCGCAACTCGACATGAGACCAGTCTAAGTGTGGATTTCCCATACTCTCCTAGGTTTTTCGTGTCAAAATATTGACATTCGAGCCCAGGTCTAAAATTATGTAATCCATGTCATAGATGCCTATCTGCAGAGTCATTCTTAACTCGCACTCAGTTTTAAAATTCTTTTTAAACTGGTTAACTCTCCTTTTTGGTTGCGATTCTTCTGGGGTTTCTTATATCATTGCTTGTACTTCATGATTTGTTTATGGAATAATGGTTGGAAGTGTTCAGGAATCTCCCTAACTTCACCTGACATCGATGGTTTTCCTTGATCTATGAAATCTAGTTGCACGTCCAAAAATAATTGCTTCTGTTTTTAAATATCGAATGGTACCTTCTTCTACATTGTAGTTGTTCTTGTGGTACATCCTGATCAGCTGTGGTTGTAGCACCTCCTCATGTTACGACAACAACATTTGGATCTCTTGGCTCAACAATAATCATCTAGACATTCAAGTTAGGATTTTCATTTGGGTTCAGATTCTATGCAAGGTTAGGACCTGTAATGGTCCTAGCTTTCTACTTTGTAATCAACTGAGGACATTGCACCACATTATGGTCCCGCGCTTTGAAATACGAGTATATATTTACAGGATATTGGAAATATCTATTGTAATGGACCATTTTTACACAGTTATAGCATGTAAATTGACCTCTTTCTCTTCCAATTCCTCCTCCTCCTCGACCTCTGAAGTTTCCCCCACCCCTTCCCTGTGGATGTGGTTGCTATGGTGGGTACTGATTTTGTTGGTATTGCGGCTGATATTGATTCTTTGGTGCATACTGATGCTGAGGTGCATACTACAAATGATATTGGTTCTACTACTGATGTCAAAATCCCAAAATTTCCAAAAATTTTAAAATTTTGAAAATACAGATAATCTTCATTAATGCAGTCAACTAATTGTTTTAATTATTTATATGTTAATGATTTCATAATCTGAACTATCTACTTGATTATGTTTATCTTATAGAATAATTATTTTTCAGTTTAATGACTTGTTTTTCTTTGCGACCACAAGGTGGAATTGTCTTGGTATTCTGGGCTTACTTAGCTTTTCAGCTAACGCAGAAAGTTTACCTGCTCTTACAGATTTACAAGTAAGAAAGATCCAGTGCTGCTTGTCAATAATTATTACACATACAGATATATGTTCGTTGCA
This sequence comes from Pseudotsuga menziesii, assembly GCA_001517045.1. Taxonomy (NCBI): domain Eukaryota; kingdom Viridiplantae; phylum Streptophyta; class Pinopsida; order Pinales; family Pinaceae; genus Pseudotsuga; species Pseudotsuga menziesii. The sequence continues at coordinate 117,763 of LPNX010259029.1, forward strand.
AAAATAATAGCTCAGTAAAAGAAAATAAATGCTATTCAATTTCAAATGCTATTATGAGGTAAAACCATTAAATCGTTGTTCTTTTAAAGACACCATGGAAATGAGATTCAGTCCTATCAGTATTGGTGACAGTTGCTTTCTCTCTAGTAGTTGTAATTATAGTTTTTATTGCGTACTAAACTCTTTGATGTTTACCATAGTCGTCGTGTGTGTGAACGCCTTAAATCTTTCTTTGCATGGAGACTAAGGATGGCAGGGTTATTACGTTAAGGGTCTATCTTAAATTGTGAACATATACCATTTACTTCATGATCGATTTGGTTAATCCTTGTGATAAGTAATGCACATTGATAAATGAGTTTTTGTACCAATATTCCAACTTCTAAAGCTTTGATGTTTAAAGGAATTATAACATTATTACTTGCTGCTCTCAAAAAGAGTTAAGTTAGTGTTGATGCACTGAGTTCTTTTACACATAACTTATTTGGAAGATATTGTCCAGTTATGGTTATTAAATCATCAAAAGTTATCTGATGTCTAACCTGAGAAATACTATAATGCTTAATATTTTTGTTTACAAACTTAATGGTTTATACAACAAATACTTAAATACATAACTAGATCTATTCTCACAAGATGGGTATCTCATCATGAATATGTTTTATGAATTTCCTTTTTAGTTATTAAAAAGCATATCCTTAATGGATTTATAACCATTGAAAGAAAGAATATCATGTTAGTATAATAATGGGTAGTAATATTGACCCCGCCCTTGATGAGCTTTAAGGCATAACTTTTATATTGATGAATCTTTTGTTTCTCATGCGACGTGCATGCTAGGTTGACATTGGATGTAAGGATTATGGTGGAACCTCCATTTCACCAAATGATTGGAAATAATACTCTTTGGTTGATTGCTCACCGGGACTATATTATTTCACCCACTCCATGCAAATAATTTGTTTGTGGACATGGAAACACCCTAGCCAAGTGTTGTGTGGTTAAAAGGCAATTTGAAACCCTAGCCTCGTCATTTCCTCCATCGTTCTCGGCCTTCGGCTGCTCTTCTTCTTCCTTTTGACCTCCATGCCGTTTTCTGCAACTGGTTTGAAAAGACAATCTCCTAACTTGCTTCTTGTCTTTCACCCTTTGTAAACCTGCTTTGGAAACTAAGGGAGAAGAGCTGTAATAGGAAACCTCCGCTACTTAGATTGGGTTGATTGTTTTCATCTGGGGTTTTTAACTTTCATCGCTTGCTTAGGTCAGATTTTATCAGACTATGCACTCCCATTTTTCTTTGGCTCGGTACTGGGAGTCGTGGATTCATATCTTGAGATTTGCTGGGTCATAGGGTTTCGCAACATACTGTCTTTTTGGTTGAAGAACCATTGCGGCACAAGAATTTATACTTGCTTGGCCGGTGGCTCCAACTATCTATTACTGTTGGTTGATACTGTTAGTAATCCCCTTCTTTATTGCAGTTGATGAAGGGTTTATTTCTCTTGACGCTGGTGGCAGCGCTTCTGCTTATGGGTGGTTACGTTACCTTGAAGTTTTAGGTAAGATTTTATTACTGATATCTTTTAATTATTTATTCTTATGTTTCGTTACAATTCTACTTACATAATTGCAAGAAACTGATAAAAATCGTGGGTGTTGTTGATACAGGTGACGGCTCGTCCTTCTGCGTAGTAGGTGTAAGGCTGGTACAACCGCTAGCTCACGAGTAAGGCTTGGACACTCCATGGCAGTTCGTCCTTGTTCAGTCCCTTATGGGACATTTGATGGTTGGCCGTCATGGCCTGCAAAACCCTCATGGTTTTGGTTTACTTGGGTTAACTGGTTCGTTGCTTTTGTTAATGGAAAACCGTTGCTTTATGCGGGGCTTTCAGCTTAGGCCGTGACTGTAAATTTTGATTTTAGTTCTAATTTTTGTGTATAAAATGTAGAAATGAAAGAAGGCTGGTAAATCCTTACTCTGCTAATTTTGTTTGAAGTCGAGAGGCATTAGAAGGAGCTTAAACTCTTTCAGTTTATTACCTCTATTGTAAATTTTGGTATATTAGGGTTTTACCCTAACTTGGCGATATGAAAATGTATTTACTGTTTCTTTAAATTATCTTTTAATTACAATGTACTACTATAATTTATTTGGTTATTACTTATATTGTATAAATGGTTAGTTAAGCTTGGTGAATCGAGCATGTTTATGTTCTGTTAATTTGGTTTCTGCAAGTTATTATATTTAAATTTACCCTATAAATTATTTAGGATAACTGTATATTGTTTTTATATGAACTTACCTTAACTCACTCTGTTTTAATAAGGTTATAAATATTGTTTTGTATTTGTTAACCTTCAGAAATTGTGTAATTTAATATTCTTAGAGTTGTACTTATGTAACTGATAGTTACATCTTTTAAGTACATAATTTATATTTACTTGTTATTTATTATAAAGGAATAAGAATGTTATTTTATTTACATACAATTACTGTTCCTATAATTATATACATTATCTTTGTACTTAGTCTATTTATAGGTGTATAATAAGATAGTATTTTATTGTTGTATTCTTATGCTCTCTATACTAAATAATTTATAATAAGTCCCTTCTGTATTCTATGTTACCTTATTTATATTATAATATTGTATTTATAAAATAAAAGAAATAATAAACTATCTAAGTTCTTTCCTTTAAAATATATTTTGTGTTTGTTTAAAATTTTATAAGAGATAGGTTAGTAGCTGTAGATCTTACTTAAGTTCAGCTAGATAGAATGAATGAATCATTTACATTACCAGCCTTAAATAAAATCTTAGACCACTAGTTTTACCTTTAAAATTAAATCAAGTTTTTCTATCCTTAATTGCAGTTTGATTGCTATAAAATATAGTAGTTATTTACCCTAAACAAGAAAGAAATAAACTATAGAGTTGGAAGGCATTCTTATTTAACCTAACACTACACATTTTAACTATTATTTCTTTTCCTTTAGTTTCAAAATAGATATAAAGATTACTAAAATGAATGTTGTATACAGAACTGTTTTTATCTACTAAAACATACTACTTTTAGTATAATGATATAGCTTCCTTTCATTTTCTAATAACCTGACATTCACAGTCTAGGTATAACACTACTCCATGTATAGAACTAATAACAAATAAAAGAAAATATTTTCAAAATCAAGCTAACATCTTATTTTATATTTACATCATACTTTCTTCATTTAAATACACCACCTATGCTAGAGTACAATATGGATTACTCTAGATGGGGAAAAACATAGGTAGGATTTGTTTCTCATTAATAATAATTTCATTACTAAACAAACTAAGATATTCTATCCTCTAAGATTTTACATCATAAACTGCAAATGCATCATTCAATCTCGCACAGATAATAACACATAAATTAATAGATAACAACACCTGTTCTGAAAGATTGGTCGACAACAACAATGGGAGGCTGTTCCTCCCTACCAACTCCTGGAGAGCGCTCAGACAAAGAATCCTCGAGACCCTCAAGCATGCTCTGGTCTCCCTGGCTAGAACTAGGTTGAACAAATAACCAAGTACTAGTCCTGAGACTTAATACCAATCCTGAACTTGTCAATTAAATCTCTCAGCTAGAAAGCAGTTTATCCCTCAAACACCTTCCTTACAATTTTCCCTTTTTCCCAATGAATTCCTTGAAGTGCATTCCACCTGAATGATTCTTCTCCTGGAAAATATCTGAGAAACCTCAGCTCTCTACATTGGGCACTTTTAAAATATTGCCTAGGTCTTTTGGGTTAGTTGTCATTAATTGAGCCACTTGCTCTGATCCCACTTTCTTGGGGGATCATGACCCAAACTTTAGGGAAGTTGCCACCTGCAACATAGGAAGTGTTTGAGGATGCTTCCACTTGTCTTTTGCTCTCCACCTAGTTCCTTCCACCAGTTTGACTAGTAACACTCTTATCAACAACTCTCCCAAGATGTTGTCTCAACTTTTTATTTATTAAAAATAAAATATTCAGAATTACATTCCACATCTTTTGACTCTGCTGAGTCATCAGTTTATACTTAGCATTAAATTTAACATAATGTATTAAGAATCAAATTAAAACAAATAACATTATTTTACAAAATTGGGGTATGTGACAACTAATTGGGTGGGAATTGTGTAGGCTGATAGGATGCTTGCACTAGTTCATCCTAAGGTTTCCCATCATTCTTCATCAAGTAGGTTTCAACTGTCTTTTCCTTCAATAGATGGTATGCTATGCAATGCCTCTCTTCATGTCCTACTAACTTACAAAATCTATAGAAGAGGCTTTATGGGGTGCTTACAATATTTTGCAATTATAGACACTCCTCGTCGCGATGTCCTTGACTGGCATATGTAGCACCAGGGTAGTCCATGGCCACTCAATGGGTTTGGCGCACCTGATGAGATATAGTTCATGTAGGTCAGGAAATTATCCTTGGTGTGTCCATCTGTTCTGCATTTTGTACACCATAAGTATTATTGGGATTCCTTTCCCTTCTTTATATCCTAAATTTGTATCTTCAGATTAGACAGTTGCGACTGAATCTGCACCATTCATGCGCCACCATCACTGATTGGAAAATATTCCAACTTAATTTCCATTTATAGCGCTTTTGTCCATGATTCAATATTTTGTTGCATAAATGGGCCTCATATGTGTGGTAATAGTGCAACAATAAACCACTCTTTATGCTATACATATGACATTTGGAAACTTACTTTTTCCATCAAGGTTTTAAACCACTAGTCAAAGTCCCATACGGACTTTGCCAATTATTGTTTTATCTCTTTGATATTAGTGATGCACTGTGACTCAGATTTAGGTTTTCTGAACTCATATATCATTATGAGTTGTATTTATTCAAGGGTATTCTGTTGTGCTCCTGGTGATACTATGCAGAATGTGGTGTCCCCGACCCTCCGACCAATGAAGAGGATGCTACTAACACCAAACAAACAGGAAAACAGCCCCCATGAACACGAACAGGGATAAATGTTAATATTAAAAACTTAACATAATGCATACTAAGATGCATAAAACAGTCAAGGATACATAGTTACTCAACATTCAGCGGAAGAAACACACACATTCCAGCATTTAACATGTTCATCATAATTCATGGAACAATAGATATAATTACAGAGGTGAAACAGTCAGAAGTACTTATCTTTTAATGAAGAACTCGCCCCGCAACCAGCAATGTCGCTTTAACGTTCCACCCAACCATAGGCCAGCGTGCTCATCAATCTCTCAGCAACACTACCACCCCCAAGCTGGGCATGATTCCTCAAGGAATAAGGGTCAATATAGGCTTACACATAGCCAAGGTTTTCCAATCAGCCAAACCCACACAACAGGGTCCTACCAAGTCATGAAGGAGCTAGGACAGGCTAAATTGCAAGCTCGTGGCCTCAACACTAGTCTTCTCATGCATACACAACCTCTAATCCCACTCTCAACAGTCCGAAGAACAACCATTGCATACCGCATCAAACAATCCCTTCACAACCCTGTGAAGAAGGTAAAGACAACCAGGTGTCAATCCCAACCAACAGGTGAAACAACTCAAGTCCTCAAGACAACTTAGAGTTGTTCTTGGCCCTAGCGTGGCCAAAACAACTCAACAGCAACACCCAAAAGACGTCCATAGCCTTAGCATCCAAGAAGCAACCCAAAACCAGGGCAAATCGACAGCCCAACGCACAAGGAAAACTATGGCGACCTTACATAGTCCCAAAATAGAGGAGAATCCAAACTCCCAGCATGGACAGAGGAAAACACAAACGCAGACCACAACAGATAGCATACACGGCCACAATCGATAAGGAGATATCCACATACCACCAAAACTGGTGTGGAACCCATAGGCACATAGCCCTAAGCGTGAATGCCTCCTACACTCGAAAATCGAGTGACAGCCACGATTTCTCCTGCTCCCCACATGAGGAAAACCAACGCAGAATTCCTAGGCATGAGAAGGGAAGAGAATGACTCTCTGTGTGCAGATGGACAACCGATGGAGAATTCCCCAAAATAGTGTGCGTGAGGAAGCAGTCCTCCCTGCATGAAGGGAGAAACTTATACAGACCACAATCGTCCCAAAAATAATGGAGAGCCGACCCCTGCCCACGTGAGGGTAACAATGAAGATCTCCCGCCTGTTCATGAAGACAACCCTCCACGTGAGGATGGACCAGACCAAAACAATGGAGGAATGGAGAGAGTGGAAAGAGTGGGGAGAATGCAATGTCACTCCTCTGCCCCAGCAACATGAAGAGGAAGAATCCTCTAGTGGAGTGGGCACGTGGGAAAGGATTGACAGTCCTGCCACAGCCACCACTACTCGGAAATAACTACCTCAACTACTTCCATAAAACATTAAAGAGGTTGGATGAAACAAGGGAAGATGGCAAATCAAACAAGGTGGTAACACATGGATTTCCCTCCATAGACCAAGGTTTGACATCCCCCACACCCTTATCCTTTGGAATCATGCCCTTTTCATTTTAACGTTGCACTGCCATAGCTGGTTGTGGGTTTATTTTAATTGATGTGCGTATTTACATGATGCCAAACTATAATGTGCCCGATAGCACGATATACCATCGGCAACTATCCCCATTTCCAAAACATACACAACCAAATCGATGGTGGGGATTTTGCTTTAGCTCCTCACCACGATTAATTACATCATATACATCATGCAAATGGGGTCAAAACCAGGGTGTTACATTCCCCTCGCCCTTGGAATAACACCGTCCTTGGTGTTCCAATACATAGGAATACATATACAATACATATACAATTGCACATCAAAGTTTCAAAATTTTGTATATCCATCCCACGTTCAATTATTCACTTTGAACATTCAGGACCAAGCCCCTCGGCTTCCACGAACTTCTCCCGCTAGTTCTCAGCTCTCAGCTTATCCCGAAGCCTAGGAACTTTGTGGCTATTTCCCTCATCATGTTCCCTCATTGGGAAGTCCCGGCGTAAATGATGTCCTCTGCATCCCCAGCATTTCACTAGCTCCTTCATCTTTACCTACTCAATTTCCTTTGAGTCTTCATGCCTGGACCATTTCTTATCGGGTCGCTTGGACGAATGTCCCATCGCTGATCCACCTTCCTTTCCTTTTCCGATTGCTCCCAGAAGGCTTTTCACCTCCCTTTGCAAACCAATAGAGTCTTGCAAAATCTGGTGGTTCATTTCACTCTGCCTTTTCTGTATCTTGAGCATCTCCCCAAGATTTTCTTGGGTCTTGGCAATCATTTGAAGGAGACTTCCAGCCAAGTCCAACAACCTTTGATTTGCTGCCATGATCAATGTGCACCACTGAGTTTCACTTTTCTCACCTGTGAAATGCACCATTGAAATCGTGTCAGACCAAGCATAATATAAACATTAAAATCAGTCAGTTAATTACCCAATTGGCATGACAGTCCAAGTCTCATCAAGGAGGCTTTCATATTTTTCATGCCTTCCCAATAGGCACACGAGCTCATTCATGTCCATTCTTGGGCAAGGAATTAACTATTCCAGCATTCATAATTTACTTTAAGCAAATACACACATTCCATTTCTAGTCATACATGCATTCAACAATCTTTTGTTTTTCACAATGCATATATATATATATATATATATAATTAAAAAGGGCAAGAGAGAACAGCAAGAGTTTTTCCCCTCTTTGTTTTTTTCCATCCTGGAACCCACACCACCACTGTGGCTTTTCATGCTCTCAGCCTCTTTCACTTCACCGTGAATGCTAGACCAATCCCTCTTGTTCATGACACTTAGTGTCTTCGGTCTATTCCAGACCTCTAAACCATGGAGTCTCTCCACATGGTTTGTCTCGGCTGCTAGGACCTCCACGGTATTACTAGCACCTTTTTCATTACTGCTCATTCTGAGCTCTGCAGGACAGTCACATGTCCACATGCACCCCTAGGATGCTCTCATAGTCCTTGTTCCCAACGATACCTATATCCAAACATTGAATAGATTCACATGTTTAGTTAGTTCTCATCGTTTTTATCTCTAGAACAAGAGCTTAAAACATCATAACCAAATCATATACATGTGTATATTCATAAGCAAAATAATCCAATACTTATCTGTATTATGTGTTTCCTCGTTGGTCCATAGGATCCTGCTTCACTTTGCAAGCCTTGGGATCGCCTATGGACTTGGATGTTAGGACAGCATGCAGGCTACTTCCACAACATCAAATAATTAATGTCCAGCTAGTACATCCACATGTTGACTGGGCTTGGAACTTTACCACGACCACTTCCAGGTCTAGGATCTACTATGGATCCCCAAGCATACAACATCCCAACATACACTTATACCAACATACACTTATATCAACAATACACTTATATCAACAATAACTCTTACTCCACAACCCCTCACAACAACCATTTACCTTTTACCTTTTACCTTTTACCTTTAGGGTGCAACACCCAACTGCATCTATTTATCCTGTCAACACAAGCAATATAAGCAAAATCATTAGCATTATTGCTCTAAAACTGTAACCATATTTCATATCATTCACTATCAAGTATTGAGACACCAGGAGTGTGTCCACTCCCTAGGCTGTAATCAATATTGAAAACCCTTTTATGATCCGACATCAAGAAAGTGTGCACCCCCTTCCGATGTTAGCCATGTAGGTCCTATTCATACTCAAGCGATCGATCATCATGGAAATAAAATCAAAACATGTTCTGCATATGGAATTTAACAATCAAACATGCATATTCTTAGCAAGGGTCACATAACACTTATCCATTTGTCGACGTAGTATTCCTTCGTTAAGGAGAAATGGGGCTCCCTTCTCTGAGTTGATAGTCTCTCGGTTAGCTATTCCAACAACGTTTTACAATTCATATCCACACATGTCTTACCGACATAATCTATACCATCTCACTCATGTTGCTTACCAAACATGTAGTGTAGATGAGACATTTCCAGAATGTCCATTGGAGTTTCACCCGAAACCCATTTCCAAGATAAGGGAAAACCTCCCCATGAAGTTTGGCTCTTGCAGGCCATCACACATGATCTTCCTGCAGTGTGTACCCCTGGCATATTCATCAATTATCCAAACATTCAATCATTATCAGATAATACAATCCAAATTGATTGTTCCATAACCAAGCAATGACATTAGTAATCAAATTCAATAGGAATTTGCAATTCTGTCTACTACAAAAATTAGTTTGCTTAGAGAGGTGATCCTCATTTGTGGGTCTCTTGTAAGTAGCACCACTATGCCCATTATAATTTTATGCTTACTAGCATAATATGAATACCCACTTACAATGCGTCCTCCTGACACAATCTTATGCAAGCCAACAGTGATTAGTAGTTGTCAGCAATTTCTTAAATTTGAAATTCACAATTCAAATTTAACAACCCATTATGCATACCAACTATTTTCACAGCCATGAGACTCTTCTCATAAGGTTTGGCTCTTTCACATGGTAGATTCTGGCATTTTTCATGGTCTTACTCTCATTTCCATGCTCTAAATAATCTACCTGAAACCTAAGTTCACAAGCGTATCATTTGTACCACCTTACTCTTCCATAGAGCATTTCCGACAGCCAACTGATCCTGACTATCCTCTTTATGCACTTACTATCTTGCATTCATAATAGCTTTTGAAATGGTTCCTGAATTGTCATCAATTCATTATTTCATCCATTAGTTATTCATAATATCACATGCATTCATGCAATACATCACAACATTTGCACCTATACTTATGCAATCAGTCACTCACACCCTTCATATGCATACATTCAATGCATAACTGCAAGATTTATAAAATATTTTTAATGCATATCCACTCAATGCTACTTTGCATTGATTCAGGAATACTATGCATTCGAACATACCATGCATGGCCTAACCATGACTACTTCATATAGGATGCATTACTATAATCAAGATCATTAGTACTTACTTTCCTTGGGCTACTAAGCTCAATCAATATATACAAGCATGACACCTTTCTCTATGGATGCATTATAAAATTCAAATATCCACATGGTATGAGGTCTCTTACCTTTACCACTCCTTGGAATTCGTCATAATCAAACTCTTACCTTCATGGGTCATACTTACACCCTTGATATTACTAGGTTAGTCGGTATCTTGCAGAGGATTGCAGACTTTGCCCACCAACTTTTGATTATGGACTGGTTGCCTTATCCCTTTCTTCATAGGGTTTCTGGTCACATTCATCGGCATCAGCAACATACTCAATCGTGTCTAGGTTGTCGTTGGTTTTTCCACTATATCCAACACCAATGCAATAGTTATCGTTAGTGGCACATTATAAATATATATAATTTTCAATATTCCTACCAACATGTAATATCCTATGCATGCAATACATATCCTCATACATTTCAAGTATACAACTTAGGAATGTAGTTATAATCAGCAAGATAGGGTTTAAGGAAACTTCCCTTTTCAAGTCCCACATCCTCGTATGGAACTCCTCTTCCACACAACAGCTGGTTAGCCTTCATAGTCCTTGCTACCTCTGGTCATGCAACTTTCCAGATTTGTCCATTTGATAGCAACGACCGTCATTAGCACTTTGCTGCTCCATGCTCAGATTTTGGTGACTTTCCCTTGTTCCCTACTGGATAAGCTTTCCAACGCCTATCCACATGCTTCATTCCGACCTCGGGTGTGAAAACCACACCACTTCTAAAAATGAATATTTTCACCAAATATTGGCATTTTACACACAACTACATTTTGGACTGGGTGCCAACTTCAGCCACCTATAAACCCCACTGAAAAACTGCTGAAAAATCTTGTTGAAAAACAGTCGAAATCTACTGGAAAATTCCACTTGAAAATCTCAAAATTTCCTCTGTAGAATCGGCTCTCATTTCGACTATCAGCCCGACGTTTCGGCAGTCAAAATAGCTAGCTTCTTCGCTATTCATTGGCAATCGGAACCACAATCCTTTTTGCTGTGTCGGTGACTCATCGGTGATTGGAACAACTAAATTTTTCCAACGTTTCAGGTCGATCCTCCTATGGCTTCCGACGTATCGGCGGACTGATCCTATAATTTTCTCCGACGTGTCGGAAGTCCAATCCTCTAAAGTTTTCCGACGTTTTCTGTACTTAGAAATTTTTTGGAAATCTTTCTTCTTCCTTATGCCGCTGCATCGAAAACCTCATCTTCTATTTTCCTCCGATACTTTCCGCCACATCGGCTACTCAAACAGCTAAATTTTGCCGACGGTTTCCATAATCAAACAAATTTTCAACTTTTCAAAATTTTCCCCTTTCTAATTTCTTTCGCCGACGGCATCGAAAGTCCTTTCGGCTAACTCAGCCAACGTATCGGCTACTCAAACAGCTAACGCCTTCCGATTATCTCAACACTTAGAAATTTTTTGAATTTTCACCCACGTCGGCTCAATCATGTACTTTCTGCCGCCGCTTGATCTTCTTTTCGTCGGCGAAATAGTTCCATCAGCAGCCGCAACGGTGGAACACGATCTTCAATCTTCTTCCGATCGGTGAACTGATTTTGACCAGCATTGGCATTCTTTTCTCATCAAAAGTCTAGTTCTCTAGACTTCCGCAATGGCAGGCGTGTGAACCACTATCTTCTTTGGATAGCCGATGATTTCTATACTTAGAAAAGAAATTCGAACTTTCTTCATGGCGTCGGTAGTCAAAGGCCTTACCCGTCGGGCGCGTAGTTGTTTAGCCATCCACAACGGTGGATGCTCGAACAACTTTCTGCTTCCGATGATTTTAACACTTGAGCCAAATTTCAAAACTTTCCTACTGTTGGCAATAGGATCCACTAACACTGCTGCATCGGTGTTTTAGTCCCTTCGACAGCCGCAACAGTGAACAGACAACCGCCAAATTATTCCATGGTGTCGACGACCCCAACATCTATTTTCTGCCGACATACGTCAACACTTAGAAAAATTTTCGTAATTTTCCCACCAACTGTTCTCCGTTGGGCATGCTTCCTTCTAGCTCTTTCGCTACATCGGAAGTCCGTTCCACTAAGTGTTCCGATGAATTGACTGTTCAAACACTTAGGCAAATTCATGGAAGTTTTTTGTCATCCATTCCTGATCTCTGCTAGGTAGAGAGAAATCCTGCCTCTGTCACTACATCTTGGTGGTCCATTTAGGCCCATGCTGCAACATGAGCTCTGATACCACTCTGTGGCGTCCCCGACCCTCCGACCGGCGAAGAGGATGCTACTAACACCAAACAAACGGGAAAACAACCCCCATGAACACGAACAAGGATAAATGATGATATTAAAAACTTAGCATAATGCATACTAAGATGCATAAAACATACAAGGATACACAGTTACTCAACATTAAGCAGAAGCAACACACACATTCCAGCATTTAACATGTTCATCATAATTCATGGAACAATAGATATAATTGCAGAGGTGAAACAGTCAGAAGTACTTATCTTTTAATGAAGAACTCACCCTGCAACTAGCTACGTCACTGCAACGTTCCACCCAACCATAGGCCAGTGTGCTCATCAATCTCTCAGCAACACTGCCAACCCCGATCTGGGCATGATTCCTCAAGGAATAAGGGTCAATGCAGGCTTACACATAGCCAAGGTTTTCCAATCAGCCAAATCCACACAGCAGGGTCCTACCAAGTCATCAAGGAGCTAGGACAGGATAAATGTTGAGCTGGTGGCCTCAACACCAGTCTTCTCATGCATACACAACCTCTAATCCCACTCTCAACATTCCAAAGATCAACCACTACATACCATAGAAAAAAATTCCTTCACAGCCCTATGAAGAAGGTAAAGACAACCAGGTGCCAATCCCAACCAACAGGTGAAACAAATCAAGTCCTTAAGACAACTTAGAGTTGTTCTTGGCCCTAGCATGGCCAAAACAACTCAATAGCAACACCCAAAAGACGTCCACATCCTTAGCATCCAAGAAGCAACCCAAAACCAGGGCAAATTGACATCCCAATGCACAATGAAAACTATGGCGACCTTACATAGTCCCAAAATAGAGGAGAAGCCAAACTCCCAGCGTGGACAGAGGAAAACACAAACGCAGACCATAGCAGACAGCATACATGGCCAAAATCGATAAGGAGACATACACATACCACTAAAAATGGTGTGGAACCCATAGGCACACAGCCATGAGCATGAATGGCTCCTGCCCCCGAAAATCCTGAGTGACAACCACGATTTCTCCTGCTCCCCATGTGAGGAAAACCAATGTAGAATTCCTATGCGTGAGAAGGGAAGAGAATGACTCTCTGTGTGCGGATGGACAACCGATAGAGAATTCCCCAAAACGGTGCACATGCGGAAGCAGTCCTCCCTGCTTGAAGGGAGAAACTTATACAGACCACAATCGTCCCAAAAATAATGGAGAGCCGACCCCTGCCTGCGTGAGGGTAACAATGAAGATCTCCCACCTGTTCGTGAAGAGGACCCTCCACATGAGGATGGACCAGACCAAAACAATGGAGGAATGGAGAGAGTGGAAAGAGTGGGGAGAATGGAATATCGTTCCTCTACCCCAACGACATGAAGAGGAAGAATCCATTGGTGGAGTGGGCACGTGAGCAAGGACTGACAGTCCTGCCACAGCCACCACTACTCAGCAATAACTACCTCAACTACTTCCACAAAACATTAAAGAGGTTGAATGAAACAAGGGAAGATGGCAAATCAAACAAGGTAGTAACACATGGATTTCCCCCCATAGACCAAGGTTTGACATCCCCCACACCCTTATCCTTTGGAATCATTCCCTTTTCATTTTAACGTTGCACTGCCGTAGCTGGTTGTGGATTTATGTTAATTGATGTGCGTATATACATGATGCCAAACTATAATGTGCCGGATAGCATGATATACCATCGGCAACTATCCCCATTGCCAAAACATACACAACCAAATCGATGGTGGGGCTTTTTCCTTTAGCTCCTCACCGCAATTAATTACATTATATACATCATGCAAACGGGGTCAAAACCGGGATGTTACACAGAACTTCATAAACTAGTCCAGGGCGCAACCCCTCAAAGTCATGATCATCTGCGCCTTCTTTAGATTCACATTATGAACAAGGAAAACCATCCACACAGCCTCACAAAGGAACCAATGCTACTTTGGATCCTCTACTCCATTCCCATTGAATGGGGGTAGTCTAATATCTTCCCCAGTCATTGAGTTGGAACTGGGGTTATATGATGAATACTGTAGTGGAGGTGTACCTTCTTGGAAATCAAACCATTTGTTGGCCTCTATCTCCTTACTTATGTGACCCAAGGTTCAACAACAACACAATACTAAAAGACATTAGAATGACAGACCAAGATCAGTTAGGAACACCTGCAAGGCAGTTGCAGTCTCACCTGAGATGTATTAATGTGTAATTGCTAGAACCATTTTTCCACAGTTGGCGAGGGATTTTAGTCCCTTGGCGCACGACCAAGGCACTTGATAGAGATAGGAGGATGGAGTCTATTACTACACGACAAAGGTGCAACTATGTGCCACAACTGACATGCAACACAACCTTATTCTTAACCACTTAACAAGTAGCACAATTGCGTGGCGCAACAGGTTCCTTACTTATGATAAACAGTGTGCGACGTATATTATAACTTAGCATATTTAACCAGGAAACTATACATGACATGTCGATAATAGTTTAAATATTCATTCATTCACAGATTGGTAATATTGCGACATACATTCAATCAATAACTGTAACAATACAAAGTAATCAAACACTCAACATTCACATAAGAATTCGATAATTCAACATAGGAAATAACATGGAAACCCATATAGGAAAAACCACCAAGGTGCTCTTTGTATGGCATGAGAAATATATGTAGCTCCTTGCAGTCTACGACTTGTAGATAATTCTTAAGATATGTCCATCTGAATTAATATTATTTCTCTCATGCTCTATATTTTATTGCTTCTATCTAGCCCTGCTAATCCACAGACATCCTGCATTGACTCTTCTACTCTACCATCTGCACACTCAGTTGTAGAACCGTGGCTTAATAGCCTTCTACTTCTACTAGACTCCTCTTCTGAGTCACAATACTAAAGCTATCTGAACCTAATATGATATAATAAAATCTAACCCTTATATAGAATGGGTTCCTCCAACTTATAGTATTTACAATACCTTGCAGGGTTGACTGAGTACAACTCAGTTATTACAGACGCAAGTAGCTTAAAAATATCTGCAATTACATTGTTGACAGGCCAAACTAGCCGCAAAAGTATTGAATTACATTAACCACATATTTTACTAGCCACGAAAATGTCTTTCAGCCTGTCTGTACTAGTCATAACTAGCCACAAAGCTGTCCTTTACCCTTCCATTGGTTTGTCCTTTTGTAGTCTTTCGTCAGTTTGTACCTTTTTTAATCTTCCATCGATTTGTACCTGTTGCACTTTAACTCTTCTACCTACCTCTTTTACTGAATTTGGATGTGATTTTCCTTGTTGTACTAATCCTCATTGCAACTTCCTCTGCTCTGTGATTTTTATTATTCCCTTACCTTCTCTTCCTTCATTGCATGCCCACTTTTACTCTTCTGCTTGCGCGACATATTCTTCCTTGTGCACTTTTCCTGTCCGAACAACTACTTGTTTAGTTTTCTTCTTTTTAGTCATTGGAAAGTGGCATCTATATGTATATCAACCATAAGAAGTTTCATAAATACATCCATGTTTCATGATAGGTGTAGGCCTAGTCCCTATCTAGGTCTTCATGATATGCATCGGTACAGCCCAAGACCATTCATTACATTACCAGTATGAACGCCTACATATCCAACCATCATCTTGTCATGTCAATGTCATCTCGTCATGTTTGCATCATATTTTCATATCTTAATCATCTCTTCATATCACACATAGAAAATACCATATGCATATCAACGATCACCTACATTCTACCAACATAGGAGCACATCAGGACTCATTATGTCACGAAGACAACCTGTGTCTACCACTATGTGAGAATCACCGAGGAGAACACCAAGTGCCTTATTTCTCACCACGGTGAACCTGCATACTACAAATATAAGATCAAAACAATACTTTTTTACACAATGAATAAAACCTGTGTCTACCACTATGTGAGAACCTCCTAGTGTAATATCCCTAGATAAGATCTCAGAGATACTAACTCTAACAAAGACTTGGTGTAGACAAATGTCAAACTGGGTGCTAGGAAATTACTATTTTTTATTGGAAGACTCAATCTGAATGGGATTCTTCAGAAAGCGAACTCGGAGCTCTTATACAAATATAATTTTACAGATTTGATATACATATCATATCACTAATATTTCTGCGAACTTACTTAAATTTCTTATATGAAACTTACAGACACTCAGTAAAATTTTAGACTAGGAAAAGGAAGGTATTTTGATGTGAATTTCATAATCTTGGAAGTAGGCATAGGGAATAAATCAAGGTATTTTTGATAAAAATTAATTCACCTTTCCTAACACATTTATATCGGGGAGCATTCAGGTTTTAGAGTCCGCTATGCGGAAAATTAATCCCTCGCTTCTGGGTCACCCAACCGTGAAACTATGAAGATTTATTTAGTCCTTTCCACTAGAGGATTGGGGAAAAAGAAAATATATCTTTTCAGACATTTATATATGTTAAAATAATGTTTGGGACATTTCAGAATGGTTCTGGAGCATATTTGGGAGTTTAGGAGTGAATTGGGAAGTTTTGACAATTTTGGACTAGAGAAGTCTTGCGCAATGGAGGCTACCAAAATACTGCATGACCTCAACATATTTGAAATATGGAAGCATGTATGGATATATTGGTATTTTAGTGACACAAAAACACTTGCAAAATCAAAATTAAATGAATATAACTCCCATAATTGAAGAAACATCTAGACTATTCAAATTTAACTAGTGATCTAGATAGGGTGTATAGTTTAACATGAAAATTGTAACATAAATCTATCAGACCTTATAAATGAAATTTAAAGATCCTGATAAATATTATATCAACATATTCACCACTCATATTCAATCTAATTTCCATTACTCAATTATTCTTGCACTAGACTGATCACATACCTCATTTTCATGGAAAATTAAGCTCATACAAGGAAAACTAATTATGTGAGCTGATTGTAAAGTAATATTACAATATGAAAGAGATATTAAATAGTATTTATAATTTGATACACATAATAAATAAATATATTGAATGAACACTCCATAAGAGGACTCAAAATGGTGGATAGGAGGCCCAAAACTTGACAACAGAACGGATGAGAGCATAGGTGAAGCTTGGGATTCAATGGAGTTAGAATTTACTGCATATTATGGCTGAAATAAGGGACTGATATGATCATCATGATATTACCATCATGCGCTCCACACTTTTAATGAGTAAATAATGGGCGGAACAAGAACGGGGAAGAAAGGAATTCGGGCACATCTTCCAGCTTAGGTTTACATCTGCTGTTAGATTGATATAATATTCTTGTAAGGCAGTGAAATTGTAGATATGGTCAAGTTAATGACCATGTCCCTCATTGTAGATAGGCTCAATGTATCTCTTTCTCTCTAATGGATCAATGGGCGACACTAGGCTCATCTCATTATCCTCGAATGAGAGTATACTTTTCTTGAAATTGATAATGGTATGATTATCTATGGCCAAGTATCATGTCCCCGTCCCTCTACTCAATGGAGAGGACATGAATAAAATAGATTCTAGCTATCTAATCCGTCAAAATAGCCTCATAAACATAAAATAAAATTTATTGAAGTAAAAACATGCACAGACACATAAGTCATTAATATACAATGGAAGAAAAATACATTCATTCACAACATTTAAGCATTCAACATGTTCATCATTTTTCATTAAGCAACAAATACAGTTTCAAAGATAAAATAACCAAGAATACTTATCTTGAAAGAAGCTTGTCCCACAGCTAGCTACGCCATTGCAACGTTCCACCCAACCATAGGCCAGTGTGCTCATCAATCTCTTAGCAACACTACCACCCCTGAGCTGGGCCTGATTCCCACAAGGAATAATGGAACACTAGAAGGCTAACACATAGCTAAATATATATTAAAATTCATCCACGCCAACATATTTTGGTTTATTAGGCTCCAAAGGAGCTGGAAAGGCTGACCGCTAAGTTAGTGAGCTCAACCACAGAGCCATGGACACCTACACCAGATCTAGCTTGGCTTCTAAAACATCTAAACACCAAACACAAGGAAGAATATCCTTCTCTGCTACACAGTCCCTCAGCATATGCCTTCCCTTATAGTGCTATTCAGGGTGTGCAAAGAAGAAATCCAACCCCCAACCTCTATCTGTGAGGTTCCTTCTCATACTAGGTTTATCAATCTAGTCATACCCTCTTTCCACTTCCAAATCAGTTCAGTCCAAAGCAATAAAGGCATACACATCAATTGAAAAATTATGGAATTGAAGAAAAAAGGTTTCGGCAACAAAATGAGTTGGTAAAATAGGGAAATCGACCCCTCGGTGAGCAATTCAAATTCAGCAACTATCCTATGAATTCCATGAGCCAAAATGACGGCTATGAACCCCAAAATCGTGAATCCTTCATGGTCATTATATCAAAAACACAAAAATGAATTTCATGGGCATGGAAAATGAGGAAAACAACATGAAAATGTGAGGAAGACAACCCAATCATCGGGAATTACAAAAATTACCTCCCATCCATGGGCAAGATGAGGTAAACAACCAAAATCATGGATGGATACACACAGAAAAATATAGCTTCCTAATGGAACTCACATGAATCAAATAAAATGGTGAGGAAAATGAAAAACATGAATGCAGAATGCCAGGAGCTCCAAAAAAGTGGGGAAAGACAACTACCACCATGCATGAGGGAATGGGAATAATTTTTGGGAAATAAATTTCCCCATAATTCACAATCACTTTTCCCAAAAACTGATGGCTTCTCCCTTTTGAATTTGGACTGCCATACCTTTCCCATCCCATGCAATAACCAACTCAACCAACTTGTGGAAGTAATAAATGTTTTGGTGAATGAGACAAGAAAGGTAGTTGACAATTTGATGGGTTCTCCCATTGACATTTGGATTTTCCCCATTGGCTCAAAGGTTATAATACCCCCCACTATCCTTAGGAAATCAGGCCCCCGTCTCATTATTGTTGCATTGACATAGCTGGTTGTGGGTTTTTAATTAAATTTCATATTTACATGATGTCCAAAATTATAATGTGTCAGCTAGCACAAAATACCATCAGCAATGATTTTTAATCGCCGAAATATAAAACGCTAAATCGATGGTGGGGATTTTCTCTTTAGCTTCACACCACGATTAAATACAATATTTACATCATATAGATTTAATGCAAGCGTGGTCAAAATCGGGGTGTTACATTCCCCTCCCCCCCCAAAAGCGCAGGATATGGGTTTGTGCCGTCGATGATATTAATGAATTTGAAGTCTGCAAATGCGCACTACCCTTCAATGTTGAAAGGTACTTGAATCAACCGACCAATTGGTAGGACCTTTTCCTGATTTGCAAGTCACAATTGGACATGAGACCAATCCAAGCGTGGCTTTCCCATACTCTCCTAGGTTTTTCGCATCAAAATATTGAGATCCGAGCCTAGGTCTAAAATTATGTAATCCATGTTGTATGTGCCTATATGTGCAATCATTATTAATTCATGCCCAGTTTTAAACTTCTTTTTAACCTCATTAATTCTCCTTTCTGGTTGCGACTCTTCTGGGGTTTCTTCTATCAGTGGTTATAGTTATGCGCCAACATCTTTATCTTGCATTAGCACTAAGCAACTTGACAGAACTAACCTTTTCGATATTTTTTTATTGAATAGCCATTGGAAGAGTTCAAGCATATCCCTGACTTCACCTAACATCAATGTTTGTTCTTAATCTATGAACTCTGGTCGCACATCCAAAAATACTTGCTTCTTTTTTTAAAACATTGAATGGTACTTTCTTCTACTTTGCAGGTCGTATCTGCAGTTGCAGTTGTTCTTGTGGTACATCCTGATCAGCTTCAGTCTTTGCACCTCCTCGTGTTACGAAAACAATTCTTGGATCTCTTGGCTCAACATCAATCATTTGGACATTCAAGTTAGGATTTGGATTTGGGTTCGGATTCTGCACAAGGTTAGGACCTGTAATGGTCCTAGCTTGCCACTTTGCAATCAACTGAGGACATTGCTCAACATTATGGTCCTATGCTTTGGAATATGAGCATGCCTTTGCAGGCTCTTGGAAATCTCTAGCATAATGGCCTAGTTGTCCACATTTATAGCATATAATTCGACCTCTTCCTCTACCAATTCCTCCTCCTCTTTGACCTGTGAAGTTTCCCCCACCCCTTCCCTGTGGGTGTGGTTGCTGTGTTGGGTACTGATTCTGCTGGTATTGCAGCTGCTATTGATTCTATTGCACATACTGATGTTGAGTCGCATACTGCAGCTGATACTGGTTCTAATATTTATTTAGTGGGAATTGTGCAGGATGATACGATGCTTGAGCTAGTTCAACTTGAGGTTTCCCATCATTCTTCATCAAGTAGGTGTCGACCGTCTTTTCCTTCAAGAGGTGGTATGCTCTATAATCCTTTTCTTCATGGCTTACTAACTTACCAAATTTATATAAGAGGCTTGTTTGGGTACTTACAATATTTTGCAAGTATAGACACTCCTCATCGCGATGTCCTCTACACTGGCATATGCGGCACTAGGGTAGTCTGTGGGAACTGAATGGGTTTAGCAGACTCAATGAGATATATTTAATGTAGGTTGGATAAGTATCCTTGGTGTGTCCATCCATTCTGCATTTCATACACCATAATTTTGCTTGGGCTTCCTTTCCCTTCTTGATATCTTGAAGTTGTATCGTCATATTAGCTAGCTGCGACTGAATCTACATCATTCATGTGGCACCATCACCAAGTGGCGAAGCTTCCAACTTGATTCCCAATTCTAGCACTTCTGTATGTGATTCAATATTTTTTTGCATCAATGGTCCTTATATTTATGGTAATAACACATCAATAAACCACTCTTTATGCTATACATCTGACATTTGGAAGCTTACTTTTTCCATCGAGGTTTTAAACCGCTGGTCAAAGTCCCATACAGAATCTGCCAATGATTGTTTTATCTCTTTGATATTAGTGATGCACTGCGACTTAGATTTAGGTTTTCTAAACTCGCAGATCACTGCAAGTTGTATTTATTCAAGGGTATTCTATGGCACTCCTGGTGGTACTACATAGAAATTTATAAACCAGTCCAACGCATGACCCCTCAGAGTCATGATCATTTGCTCCTTCTTTAGGTACGCATTATGAAAAAGGTGAATAATCCACAAAGCTTCATAGAGGAACCAATGCTGCTCTAGATCCTCTACTCCATTCCCATTGAATGTGGGTAGTCTAGTATCTTCCCTAGCCATTGAGTTGGCACCAGGGATATCTGATGAATACTCTAGTGGAGGTGTACCTTCCTGACACTAGAACCATCTTTTGGCCTCTATCTACTTACTTACGTGACCCAAGGTTCAACAACAACATAATACTAACAAGACATAAAAATATACCATCTCAACAGAGGAAGCTCAGTCGAAAAAACCCGCTAGGCAAGTGCAGTCTCACCCGAGATATCTTAATGTGTAACTTCCATAACCATGTTTTCGCAGTTGGTGAGGGATTATAGTCCCTTTGCGCCGATTAAGGAACTCAATAGAGATAGGAGGATGGAGTCTACTACTACTCGATAGAGGTGCAATTGTGTGCCACAACTAATGCGTGACACAACCTTATCCTTAACCACCTAACAACTGGCGCAACTCTGTGGTGCAATGGGTTCCTTACTTATGATAAATAGTGTGCGACTTATATTGTAACTTAACATATTTAACTAGGAGACTATACATGACATGTCGATAATTATTTAAACATTCATTCATTTGCTGATTGGTAATATTGAGACATACATTCAATCAATAACTGTAACAATACAAAGTAAGAAAACACTCAACATTCATATAAGCATTCAATCATTCAACACAAGAAATAATGTCGAAACCGAACTCGGAAAAACCACCAAGGTGCTCTTCATTTGGCACGAGAAATATATGTAGCACCTTGCAGTCTATGACTTGCAGACTATTCTTAAGATATGTTTATCTAAGTCAATATTATTTCTCTCATGGTGTTTATTTTATTGCTTTTATCTACTCCTACTGATCCACACACAACCTGGATCGACTCTTCTATTCTACTGTCTATGCACTCAGCTGTAGACACGTGGCTGAATAACATTCTACTTCTACTAGAATCCTTTTCTGAGTCACAATACTGAAGCTAAATTAACCTAATATGGCGTAATAAAATCTAACCCTTACATAGAACGGGTCCCTCCAACTTATAGTATTTACAAGACCGCACATGGTCAACTAAGTACAACTTAATTATTACAGATGCAAGTAGCTATAAAATATTTGCAATTACATTGATGACATGCCAAACTACCCTCAAAAATCTTGCATTAAATTAACCACATATTTAAATAGCCACGAAAAAATATTTCAGCCTATCTATACTGGTCATAACTAGCGACAAAGTTGTCCTTTACCCTTCTTCCAGTTTGTACTTCTGCAGTCTTCTGTCAGTTTGTACCTTCTGTAGTCTTCCGTTGATTTGTACCTATTGCACTTTAACTATTCTACCTACCTCTTCTACCGAATTTGGATGTGCTTTTCCTTGTCTCACTGATCCTCATTGCAGCTTCCTCTGCTTTGCACTTGCTCTTACTCCCTTACCTTCTTTTCCTTCATCGCACACCCACTTTTCCTCTTGGACTTGCGCGATAGGTTCTTCCTTGTGCACTTTTCCTGTCCCAACAACTACTTTCTTAGTTCTTGTCTTGTCAATCATTGAAAAGTGGCATATATACGTCTATCCATCGTAACAAGTTTCTATAGTGTATTCCATGTTTCATGATAGGTGTAGGACTAGTCCTTATCTAGGTCTTCATCATATGCATAGGTACAGTCCAAGACCATTCATTACATTACCGGTATAAACACCTACATATCCAACCATCATCTTGTCATGTCAATATCATCTCATCATATATGCATCATATTTTCGTATCTTAATCATCTCTTCATCACTCACATAGAAAATACCATATGCATATCAATGATCACCTACATTCTACCAACATAGGAGCATACCTAGACTCATTACATCACCAAGACAACTTGTGTCTACCACTATATTAGAATCGCCGAGGAGCACACCAAGTGTGTTATGTATCACCACGAAGAACCTGCATACTAAAAACATAAGATAAAAACAATACTTTTTTACATAATGAAGAATACCTGTGACTAACACTATGTGAGAATGTGGTAGTTGAATATCCCTAGATCAGATCTCAGAGATACTAACTCTAAGAAAGACTTGGTGTAGACAAATGTCAAACTAGGTGCTAGGAAATTACTAGTTTTGACTGGAAAGACTCAAACTGAACAGGATTCTTGAGAAAAGGAACTCAAAGCTCTGATACCAATATAATTTTACGGATCTAATATACATATCATATCACTATTATTTCTGCAAGCTTACTTAAATTTCTTATATGAAACTTAGAGACACTCAGTAAAATTTCAGACTAGGAACAAGAAGGTATTTTGATGAGAATTTCATAAGTATGGAAGTAGGTAGAGGGAAGAAACCAATTTAAGTTTGAGAAAAATGAATTCACCTTCCCTAACACATTTATATCGAAGACCATTTAGGTTTTAAGGTTTGTTATGTGGAAACTTAATCCCCCGCTTCTGGGTCACCCAACCGTGAAACTAGGACGATTTATTCAGTCCTTTCCACTAGAGGCTTGGGGGAAAGGAACAGATAAGTTGTAAGACATTTATATATATTAAAATAATTTTTGGGACATTTTAGAATGGTTCTGGATCATATTTAGGATTTTAGGAGTAAATTGGGAATTTTTGACAATTTTGGACTAGAGAAGTCTTGCGCAATGGAGGCTACCAAAAAACTGTACAACCTAAACCTATTTGAAATATAGAAGCATATGGATATATGGGTATTTCAATGACACAAAAACACTTTCAGAATCAAAATTGACTGAATATAAATCCCATAATTGAAGAAACAACTAGACTAGTCAAATTTAATTAGTGATCTAGCTAGGGTGTATAGTTTAACATGAAACTTGTAACATAAATTTATCAGACCTTATAAATGAAATTTAAAGATCCTAATAGATATTATATGAACATATTCACCACTCATATTCAATCTCATTTCCATTACTCAATTATTCTTGCACTAGACTGATCAAATACCTCCTTTTCATGGAAAATTAAGCTCATACGAGGAAAACTAATTATGTGAGCTGATTGGACAGTAATATTAAAATATTGAAGAGATATTAAATAGTTTTTATAAGTTCATACACATCAGAAATAAATATATTGAATGACGACTCCATAAGAGAACTAAAAATGGTGGACAAGAGGCCCAAAACTTGACAACAAAAGGGATGAGAGCATAGGTGAAGCTTGGGATTCAATGGAGTTCGAATTTACTGAATATGATGGCTGAAATAAGGGACTGATGTGATCATTATGAGCTTACCATCATTTTCTCCACACCTGCAATGAGAAAAGAATGGGAGGAAGAATAATCGGGAAGGAAGGAATTGGGGCATATCTCTCATTAGAAGCTATGCTTCACATAAAAATCAATCAATCATAAGCCAAACTAGGTAAATGAGCTCCACTTTTATTTTTATAATCTTTTGGTGACTTGTTAAGTAGGTAGTTGACCTGTGAGAGAAATTCATCCTCATAGAATCCTAACCATAGCCACATATGGGCCCTCCTTGAGTAATTAGTAGGTAGGGACCCTTGTGAGTTGTTTCCATTTCCATGTCATTCATCAAACTTATAACTGTGCCCTCCTTAGGCCAATAGTTGTTGATTTTATCTTTGACAACTTTGTTGATTTCCCCTGATTTTGTGTCTAATTCTCCAAAAGGAAATTGCATCCTCGTTTGTCAAAAGTTTCCTTCTTTTCCTATGACAACTTTTCTGATTCTCCAAAAGGAAATCACACCCTCCTTTTTCAATTGTTTCCTCTTTTGTATCTAACTACTTTTTTCATAGCTTTTGGGAACTTTCCCTTTTCTCTCTGACTTGATTTTTTCATAGAGTTTCCAATTTTTGTCCTTGGAATGTTGGCTTCCCAATTGCACCCTCCTGAGATGGAAATCTCAACTCCATATCTTATTTTCACAATAACTAATTAATGGAAATAATTAAAATAAAGTACATACCTTAATAATAATTATTTAGTGAAATTCCCTAGGCTAATTAATTAATGTCTTTTTTTCCCCCTAGGTGTTTATCAAGGTCCACACATTTGGTTGTCAAAACGTGGGGACATGAAAGTCCTCCCCTCCCAAATCTACTTGTCCTCAAGTAAAAGCACTCCAGAGTGTTGCATATTGGTCCACTCTGTAGGAGAACTGCAGCATGAACTCATGTGCAAAAAAAAAGTTTACTTGATCCATCAATACAACATGTAAAGTTTCTTCAAAAACAAGCAATGCCAGGGTCCCATTTCTTGCATTGCACCCTCTTTACTGAGAATTCCTTTCAACATAACTTATCAGACAGAAATATGCATGGGTGCCATTTTCTCAACTGTAAGTATTCAAATACTGTTGCTCCCTTTGGAAATATGTCATTCCCAAGAATGCCAGGATACCAAGGTATTTTCTACCTCATTCCAATCATCAGTAAAAAAAAAAAAATTCCATCAACTTAGAGGATAAAAATCATGATGTGGAAATCATGCCATCACATAGAAAATTGAGAACTCCCCATGCAACATTGGAGATCTGTGAGTCTTCTCAACCCAACATAAAATTCTTTTCACACTTGATGCATACTAGCACTGAAGCTCCCTATTTTGTTTCTAAAATTACATAGGTGTGATTCCCATGGCTCAAGACAATTATAGGAATCCTCCCACAACCATATATTCCCAAATTGCTAACAATAAGATGATGTATTAAAATCTTCTCCAAGAATGTAAGAAAGAAATGCAAATAAGTGTCCCCTCATCCAACCTGAGAAAGTACCGACACTCCTACCAAAAGGTCCATGTGAACACTTCCAATGGCTCAAATCTCTTCCACTGGTCATAGGATGCACACTTATGGGAGGGTGATGGTCCATTCATCAAGTCATCATCAACCTCTAGGAAAGCCTCCAGCTCGTCCTGTTGCACGAACAAGGAAAATTCATTCTCCCAATTTTCTTCCCCACTTGATGAGTCTGAAATAGAAGTATGGGTAGAACTTTGAATCAGGTCTATGCAATACTTATCTGCCCAACTTATGGATTCCTCTTATTCCTCAATGGTTGATCCAAATGAGGTGATATTCTCTGTCTATTCCATAAAGAAGATACTCTCTCTAGAAAACAACTCCAGTTTTCTCTAGAAAAGGTCAAGTGCTTGGTTTTGATCAGGCTTGTCTACACAATTCTCAAGCACATGCAAAACGAAGTGCATCTCATGATCCACCATCCCATGATATTCCTTCATATGTTCAAGAATGCAATCATTCTTGTGAATATGGTTGAATGGTGTGTAGGAGGAAGGTGACATCTTTGCAGATTCTCTTGAAGTTTCTCTATCTCCATATTGGAATATTGGAGTGCGCATTGACTGCTCTTCAAGTAATATTGGGTGGTCAAAAATTCCTATGTGACCTTGCATATCTCTTCTTCATCCTTCATGGATGCTCCATACCACAACTCCAAAAGCTCAAGTAGACTGTCTCTATCAGAAAGCAATTGCAAAAAATTAGCTTTGGTGCTTGTCATGGCCTTCTGAAATTTTTCCATGTCTTCAATGAAAGATTTATTCTCAAAATTCCAATATATATTTTTAATCAATGTATAGGTTCGATGGAGAGTGTGTAGGTCCTCTTTTATTTTTCACTCACTCATCTTTAGTGACCCTGCAAGAAAATGAGGTTCTTGCAGATGAACCTCTTCTCCTTTCCTCTCTCTAGGATCAACTTCATGGAGCTCTAGTGGTGCAGTGGATGTTGATCTTGGAACCTTTTATTTAAGTAAAATATCTATGTCACCAACATAGAGATATGGACATCCCTTAGTATATTTCTTTGTAAAATTTGATCACCTTTCAGTAGGAACTCTTCAACCATGTCTAGAGTGTTTCTCATCCCTATGGATTGTTTCTCTACATCACTAATGGTAGGGCGAAGTGAATGAACACTATGATAATTTCTTGCACAATCCTCACTAATAATTATTTCAGATGTGTCTTTCATGGATGCAACATCTTTCTATTTATTCCCATGGGACACTTCTCCTTCTCCTTCATTGCAAATACCTTGCAGTAACTTGTGTTTCTCTTCATGAATCCTTATTTCTTCTTTCCTAGTTGCAAGACTAGGTAGTTCTTGGACCTCGTCACTAATGATAGGGGGGGTGAATTCCTACAATTTTCAATATTAAATTCTGATGTGTCTTCAACTTCATATTGTTGCAAGAGAGTTAAAAAATATGAATTATGTTCATCTTTCTGCATCATATTTTTCTCCTTCAATTTTCCTCGTTCACACCCAGTTGGTGGGGGTTTGTCTTCCACTTTATTGGGAAGTTAAAAAACCACCAAGGTGCTCTTCGTATGGCATGAGAATATATGTAGTGACTTGCAGTCTACGACTTGTAGACAATTATTAAGATATGCCTATCTGAATTAATATTATTTCTCTCATGCTCTCTATTTTATTGCTTCTATCTAGCCCTGCTAATCCACATACATCCTGCATTGACTCTTCTACTCTACCATCTGCACACTTAGTTGTAGAACCATGGCTTAATATCCTTCTACTTCTACTAGACTCCTCTTCTGAGTCACAATACTGAAGCTAGCTGAACCTAATCCGATCTAATAAAATATAACCCTTATACAGAATGGGTTCCTCCAACTTATAGTATTTACAATACCTTGCAGGGTCAACTGAGTACAAATCAGTTATTATAGATGCAAGTAGCTTAAAAATATCTGCAATTACATTGTTGACAGGCCAAACTAGCCGCAAAAGTCTTGAATTACATTAACCACATATTTTACTAGCCACGAAAATGTCTTCCAGCCTGTCTGTACTAGTCATAACTAGCCACAAAGTTGTCCTTTACCCTTCCGTTGGTTTTTCCTTTTACAGTCTTCTGTTAGTTTGTACCTTTTTTAATCTTTCGCCGATTTCTACCTGTTGCACTTTAACTCTTCTACCTACCTCTTTTACCAACTTTGGATGTGATTTTCCTCGTTGTACTGATCCTCATTGCAAATTCCTTTTCTCTGTGCTTGTTCTTATTCCCTTACCTTTTCTTCCTTCATTGCACGCCCACTTTTACTCTTCTTCTTGCGCGACATATTCTTCCTTGTGCACTTTTCCTATCCGAACAACTACTTGTTTAGTTTTCTTCTTTTCAGTCATTGAAAAGTGGCATCTGTATGTATATCAACCATAAGAATTTTCTATAAATACATCCATGTTTCATGACAGGTGTAGGCCTATTCCCTATCTAGGTCTTCATCATATGCATAGGTACAGCCCAAGACCATTCATTACATTACCAGTATGAACGCCTACGTATCCAACCATCATCTTGTCATGTCAATGTCATCTCGTCATGTTTGCATCATATTTTCATATCTTAATCATCTCTTCATATCACACATAGAAAATACCATATGCATATCAATGATCACCTACATTATACCAACATCGGAGCACATCAAGACTCATTATGTCATGAAGACAACCTGTGTCTACCACTATGTGAGAATCACCGAGGAGCACACCAAGTGCCTAATTTCTCACCACGGTGAACCTGCATACTACAAATATAAGATCAAAACAATAATTTTTTACACAATGAATAAAACCTGTGTCTACCACTATGTGAGAACCTCCCAGTGTAATATCCCCAGATAAGATCTCAGAGATACTAACTCTAACGAAGACTTGGTGTAGACAAATGTCAAACTAGGTGCTAGGAAAATACTATTTTTGATTGGAAAGACTCAATCTGAATGAGATTCTTCAGAAAGCGAACTCGGAGCTCTTATACCAATACAATTTTACGGATTTGATATACATATCATATCACTAATATTTCTGCGAACTTACTTAAATTTCTTATATGAAACTTAGAGACACTCAGTAAAATTTTAGACTAGGAAAAGGAAGGTATTTTGATGTGAATTTCATAAGCTTGGAAGTAGGCATAGGGAAGAAACCAAGTTAGTTTTGATAAAAATTAATTCACCTTTCCTAACACATTTATATCGGGTAGCATTCAGGTTTTAGAGTCCGCTATGCGGAAACTTAATCCCCCGCGTCCGGGTCACCCAACCGTGAAACTATGAAGATTTATTTAGTCCTTTCCACTAGAGGATTGGAGAAAAGGAAAATATATCTTTTCATACATTTATATAGATTAAAATAATGTTTGGGACATTTCAGAATGGTTCTGGAGCATATTTGGGAGTTTAGGAGTGAATTGGGAATTTTTGACAATTTTGGACTAGAGAAGTCTTGCGCAATGCAGGCTACCAAAATATTATATGACCTCAACATATTTGAAATATGGAAGAATGTATGGATATATTGGTATTTAATTGACATAAAAACACTTGCAAAATCAAAATTGAATGAATATAACTCCCATAATTGAAGAAACAACTAGACTAGTCAAATTTAACTAGTGATCTAGATAAGGTGTATAGTTTAACATGAAAATTGTAACATAAATCCATAAGACATTATAAATGAAATTTAAATATCCCAATAAATATTATATCAACATATTCACCACTCATATTCAATCTAATTTCCACTACTCAATTATTCTTGCACTAGACTGATCAAATACCTCATTTTCATGGAAAATTAAGCTCATACAAGGAAAACTAATTATGTGAGCTGATTGTACAGTAATATTACAATATGAAAGAGATATTAAAGATTATTTATAATTTTATGCACATAATAAATAAATATATTGAATGAACACTCCATAAGAGGACTCAAAATGGTGGATAGGAGGCCCAAAACTTGACAACAGAACGGATGAGAGCATAGGTGAAGCTTGGGATTCAATGAGTTAGAATTTACTGCATATTATGGCTGAAATAAGGGACTGATATGATCATCATGATATTACCATCATGCGCTCCACACCTGTAATGAGTAAATAATGGGCGGGACAAGAATGTGGAAGAAAGGAATTCAGGCACATCTTCCAGCTTAGGTTTCCATCTGTTGTTAGATTGATATAATATTCTTGTAAGGTAGTGAAATTGTAGATATGGTCAAGATAATGAACATGTCCCTCATTGTAGATAGGATCAATGTATCTCTTTCTCTCTAAAGGATCAATGGGCAACACTAGGCTCATCTCATTATCCTCGAATGAGAGTATACTTTTCTTGAAATTGATAATGGTATGATTATCTATGGCCGAGTGTCATGTCCCCGTCCCTCTACTCAATGGATAGGACACGAATAAAATAGATTCTAGCTATCTAATCCGTCAAAATAGCCTCATAAACATAAAATAAAATGGATTGAAGTAAAAACATGCACAGACACATAAGTCATTAATATACAATGGAAGAAAAATACATTCATTCAAAAAATTTAAGCATTCAACATGTTCATCATTTTTCATTAAGCAACAAATACAGTTGCAGAGATAAAATAACCAAGAATACTTATCTTGAAAGAATCTTGTCCCGCAGCTAGCTACGCCATTGTAACGTTCCACCCAACCATAGGCCAGTGTGCTCATCAATCTCTCAGCAACACTACCACTCCTGAGCTGGGCATGATTCCCACAAGGAATAAGGGAACACTAGAAGGCTAACACATAGCTAAAGATATATTAAAATTCATCCAAGCCAACATATTTTGGTTTATCAGGATACAAAGGAGCTGGAAAGGTTGACAGCTAAGTTAGTGAGCTCAACCATAGAGCCATGGACACCTACACCAGATCTAGCTTGGCTTCTAAAACATCTACACACCAAACAGAAGGAAGCATCCCCTTCTCTGCTACACAGTCCCTCAGGATATGCCTTCCCTTATAGTGCTATTCAGGGTGTGCAAAGAATAAATCCAACCCCCAACCTCTATCTGTGAGGTTCCTTCTCACACTAGGTTTATCAATCTAGTCATACCATCTTTCCACTTCCAAATCAGTTTAGTCCAAAGCAATAAAGGAATACACATCAATTGAAAAATTATGGAATTGAAGAAAAAAGGTTTCGGCAACAAAATGAGTTGGTAAAATAGGGAAATCGACCCCTGGGTGAGCAATTCAAATTCAACAACTATCCTATGAATTCTCTGAGCCAAAATGATAGCTATGAACCCCAAAATCGTGAATCCTTCATGGTCATTTTATAAACAACACAAAAATGAATTTCTTGGGCATGGAAAATGAGGAAAACAACATGAAAATGTGAGGAAGACAACCCAATCATCAGGAATTACAAAAATTACCTCCCATCCATGGGCAAGATGAGGTAAACAACCAAAATCATGGTTGGATACACACAGAAAAATATAGTTTCCTAATGGAGCTCACATGAATCAAATAAAATGGTAAGGAAAATGAAAAACATGAATGCAGAATGCCAGGAGCTCCAAAAAAGTGGGGAAAGACAACTACCACCATCCATGAGGGAATGGGAATCATTTTTGGGCAATAAATTTCCTCGTAATTCAAAATCACTTTTCCCAAAAAATGATGGCTTCTCCCTTTCGAATTTGGACTGCCATACCTTGCCCATCCCATGCAATAACCAACTCAACCAACTTCTGGTAGTAATAAATGTTTTGGTGAATGAGACAAGAAAGGTAGTTGATAATTTGATGGGTTCTCCCATTGACATTTGGATTTTCCCCATTGGCTCAAAGGTTTGAATACCCCCCACTATCCTTAGGAAATCAGGCCCCCATCTCATTATTGTTGCATTGACATAACTAGTTGTGGGTTTTTAATTAAATTTCATATTTACATGATGTCCAAAATTATAATGTGTCAGCTAGCACAAAATACCATCAGCAATGATTTTTAATCGCCGAAATATAAAACGATAAATCGATGGTGGGGATTTTATCTTTAGCTTCACACCACAATTAAATACAATATTTATATCATATAGATTTAATGCAAGCGAGGTAAAAATCGAGGTGTTACATTCCCCTCCCCTCCCCCAAAAGCGCAGGATATGGGTTTGCGCCGTCGATGATATTAATGAATTTGAAGTCTGCAAATGTGCACTACCCTTCAATGTTGAAAGGCACTTGACTCAATCGACCAATTGGTAGGACCTTTTATTGATTTGCAAGTCACAATTGGACATGAGACAAGTCCAAGCGCGGCTTTCCCATACTCTCCCAGGTTTTTCGCATCAAAATATTGACGTCTGAGCCCAGGTCTAAAATTATGTAATCCATGTTGTATGTGCCTATATGTGCAATCATTCTTAATTCATGCCCAATTTTAAACTTCTTTTTAACCTCATTAATTCTCCTTTCTGGTTGCGACTCTTCTGGGGTTTCTTCTATCAATGGCTATAGTTATGCACCAACATCTTTATCTTGCATTAGCACTAAGAAACTTGACAGAACTAACCTTTTCGATATTTTTTTATTGAATAGCCATTGGAAGCGTTCAAGCATATCCCTGACTTCACCTAACATCAATGTTTGTTCTTAATCTATGAACTCTGGTCACACGTCCAAAAATACTTGCTTCTTTTTTTAAAACATCGAATGGTACTTTCTTCTACATTGCAGGTCGTATCTGCAGTTGCAGTTGTTCTTGTGGTACATCATGATCAGCTTCAGTCTTTGCACCTCCTCGTGTTACGAAAATAATGCTTGGATCTCTTGGATCAACATCAATCATTTGGACATTCAAGTTAGGATTTGGATTTGGGTTCAGATTCTGCACAACGTTAGGACCTGTAATGGTCCTAGCTTGCCACTTTGCAATCAACTGAGGACATTGCTCAACATTATGGTCCTATGCTTTGCAATATGAGCATGTCTTTGCAGGCTCTTGGAAATCTCTAGCGTAATGGCCTAGTTGTCCACAGTTATAGCATATAACTCGACCTCTTCCTCTACCAATTCCTCCTCCTCTTTAACCTTTGAAGTTTCCCCCACCCCTTCCCTGTGGGTGTGGTTGCTGTGTTCGGTACTGATTCTGCTGGTATTGCGGCTGGTATTGATTCTATTGCACATACTGATGTTGAGTCGCATACTACACCTGATACTAGTTCTAATATTTATTGAATGGGAATTGTGCAGGATGATATGATGCTTGCGCTGGCTCAACTTGAGGTTTCCCATCATTCTTCATCAAGTAGGTGTCGACCGTCTTTTCCTTCAAGAGGTGGTATGCTCTATAATCCTTTTCTTCATGGCTTACTGACTTACCAAATTTATAGAAGAGGCTTGTTTGGGTACTTACAATATTTTGCAAGTATAGACACTCCTCGTCGCAATGTCCTCTACACTGGCATATGCAGAACTAGGGTAGTCGGTGGGAACTGAATGGGTTTAGCACACTCGATGAGATATATTTAATTTAGGTTGGATAATAATCCTTGGTGTGTCCATCCGTTTTGCATTTCATACACCATAATTTTTCTTGGGCTTCCTTTCCCTTCTTGATATCTTGAAGTTGTATCATCAGATTAGCTAGCTGTGACTGAATCTGCACGATTCATGTGGCACCATCACCTATTGGAGAAGCTTCCAACTTGATTCCCAATTCTAGCACTTCTGTATGTGATTCAATATTTTTTTGCATCAATGGTCCTTAGATTTCTGGTAATAACACATCAATAAACCACTCTTTATGCTATACATCTGACATTTGGAAGCTTACTTTTTCCATCGAGGTTTTAAACCACTGGTGAAAGTCCCATACAGACTCTACCAACGATTGTTTTATCTCTTTGATCTTAGTGATGTACTGCGACTTAGATTTAGGTTTTATAAACTCACATATCACTGCGAGTTGTATTTATTCAAGGGTATTCTATGGCACTCCTAGTGGTACTACATAGAAATTTATAAACCAGTCCAATGCATGACCCCTCAGAGTCGTGATCATTTGCTCCTTCTTTAGGTACGCATTATGAAAAAGGTGAATAATCCACATAGCTTCACAGAGGAACCAATGCTGCTCTAGATCCTCTACTCCATTCCCATTGAATGTCGGTAGTCTAATATCTTCCCTAGACATTGAGTTGGCACCGGGGTTATCTAATGAATACTCTAGTGGAGGTGTACCTTCCCGACACTAGAACCATTTTTTCGCCTATATCTACTTACTTACGTGACCCAAGGTTCAATAACAACACAATACTAACAAGACATAAAAATACATCGTCTCAACAGAGGAA
Organism: Pseudotsuga menziesii; assembly: GCA_001517045.1. Classification (NCBI taxonomy): domain Eukaryota; kingdom Viridiplantae; phylum Streptophyta; class Pinopsida; order Pinales; family Pinaceae; genus Pseudotsuga; species Pseudotsuga menziesii. The sequence continues at coordinate 152,463 of LPNX010259029.1, forward strand.
GCTCAGTCGAAAAAACCCGCTAGGCAAGTGCAGTCTCACCCGAGATATCTTAATGTGTAACTTCCATAACCATGTTTTCGCAGTTGGTGAGGGATTATAGTCCCTTTGCGCCGATTAAGGAACTCGATAGAGATAGGAGGATGGATTCTACTACTACTCAATAGAGGTGCAATTGTGTGCCACAACTAATGCACGACACAACCTTATCCTTAACCACCTAACAACTAGTGCAACTCTGTGGTGCAATGGGTTCCTTACTTATGATAAATAGTGTGCGACTTATATTGTAACTTAACATATTTGACCAGGAGACTATACATGACATGTTGATAATGATTTAAACATTCATTCATTCACTGATTGGTAATATTGAGACATACATTCAATCAATAACTGTAACAATAGAAAGTAAGAAAACACTCAACATTCATATAAGCATTCAATCATTCAACACAAGAAATAATGTCGAAACCGAACTGGGAAAAAGCACCAAGGTGCTCTTCATTTGGCATGAGAAATATATGTAGCACCTTGCAGTCTATGACTTGTAGACTATTCTTAAGATATGTTTATCTAATTCAATATTATTTCTCTCATGCTCCTCTGTTTTATTGCTTTTATCTACTCTTATTGATCCACACACAGCCTAGATCGACTCTTCTATTCTACTGTCTACGCACTCAGCTGTAGACACGTGGCTGAATATCATTCTACTTCTATTAGACTCCTTTTCTAAGTCACAATACTGAAGCTAACTTAACCTAATATGGTGTAATAAAATCTAACCCTTACATAGAACGGGTTCCTCCAACTTATAGTATTTGCAATACCGCACATGGTCAACTGAGTACAACTTAATTATTACAGATGCAAGTAGCTACAAAATATTTGCAATTACATTGATGACATGCCAAACTACCCGCAAAAGTCTTGCATTAAATTAACCACATATTTAACTAGCCACGAAAACATATTTCAGCCTATCTATACTGGTCATAACTAGCCGCAAAGTTGTCCTTTACGCTTATGCCAGTTTGTGCTTCTGCAGTCTTCTATCGATTTGTAACTTCTGTAGTCTTCCGTCGATTTGTACCTATTGCACTTTAACTATTCTACCTGCCTCTTCTACCAAATTTGGATGTGCTTTTCCTTGTCGCACTGATCCTCATTGCAACTTCCTCTGCTCTACACTTGCGCTTACTCCCTTACCTTATTTTCCTTCATCGCACACCCACTTTTCCTCTTGGACTTGCGCGATAGGTTCTTCCTTGTGCACTTTTCCTGTCCCAACAACTACTTTCTTAGTTCTTGTCTTGTCAATCATTGAAAAGTGGCATCTATACGCCTATCCATCGTAACAAGTTTCTATAGAGTATTCCATGTTTCATGATAGGTGTAGGACTAGTCCTTATCTAGGTCTTCATCATATGCATAGGTACGGGCCAAGACCATTCATTACATTACCGGTATAAACACCTACGTATCCAACCATCATCTTGTCATGTCAATATCATCTCATCATATATGCATCATATTTTCGTATCTTAATCATCTCTTCATCACTCACATAGAAAATACCATATGCATATAAATGATGACCTACATTCTACCAACATAGGAGCACACCAAGACTCATTACATCACCAAGACAACCTGTGTCTACCACTATATGAGAATCGCCGAGGAGAACACCAAGTGTGTTATGTATCACCACGGAGAACCTGCATACTACAAACATAAGATAAAAACAATACTTTTTTACATAATGAAGAAAACCTGTGACTAACACTATCTGAGAATGTGCCAGTTGAATATCCCCAGATCAGATCTCAGAGATACTAACTCTAAGAAAGACTTGGTGTAGACAAATGTCAAACTAGGTGCTAGGAAATTACTAGTTTTGACTGGAAAGACTCAAACTGAATAGGATTCTTGAGAAACGGAACTCAAAGCTCTGATACCAATATAATTTTACGGATATTATATACATATCATATCACTAATATTTCTGCAATCTTACTTAAATTTCTTATATGAAACTTAGAGACACTTAGTAAAATTTCAGACTAGGAACAAGAAGGTATTTTGATGAGAATTTCATAAGTATGGAAGTAGGTAGAGGGAATAAACCAAGTTAAGTTTGAGAAAAATGAATTCACCTTCCCTAACACATTTATATCGAGGACCATTCAGGTTTTAAAGTTTGTTATGCGGAAATTTAATCCCCCGCTTCTGGGTCACCCAACCGTGAAACTAGGACGATTTATTCAGTCCTTTCCACTAGAGGCTTGGGGGAAAGGCACGTATATGTTGTAAGACATTTATATATATTAAAATAATTTTTGGTACATTTTAGAATGGTTCTGGATCATATTTAGGATTTTAGGAGTAAATTGGGAATTTTTGACAATTTTGGACTAGAGAAGTCTTGCGCAATGGAGGCTACCAAAAAACTATACAACCTCAACCTATTTGAAATATGGAAGAATGTATGGATATATGGGTATTTCAATGACACAAAAACACTTTTATAATCAAAATTGACTGAATATAAATCCCATAATTGAAGAAACAACTAGACTAGTCAAATTTACTTAGTGATCTAGCTAGGGTGTATAGTTTAACATGAAACTTGTAACATAAATTTATCAGACCTTGTAAATGAAATTTAAAGATAATAAGATCCTGAAATAAGGGATTGATCTGATCATTATGAGCTTACCATCATGCGCTCCACACCTGCAATGAGAAAAGAATGGGAGGAAGAAGAATCGGGAAGGAAGGAATTGGGGCACATCTCTCATTAGAAGCTGTGCTTCACATAAAAACCAATCAATCGTAAGAAAAACTAGGTAAATGAGCTCCACTTTTATTTTTATAATCTTTTGGTGACTTGTTAAGAAGGTAGTTGACCTGTGAGAGAAAGTCATCCTCATAGAATCCTAACCATAGCCACATATGGGCCCTCCTTGAGTAATTAGCAGGTAGGGACCCTTGTGAGTTGTTTCCATTTCCATGTCATTCATCAAACTTATAACTGTGCCCTCCTTAGGCCAATAGTTGTTGATTTTATCTTTGACAACTTTGTTGATTTCCCCTGATTTTGTGTCTGATTCTCCAAAAGGAAATTGCATCCTCGTTTGTCAAAAGTTTCCTTCTTTTCGTATGACAACTTTTTTGATTCTCCAAAAGGAAATCACACCCTATTTTTTCAGTTGTTTCCTCTTTTGTATCTAACTACTTTTTTCATAGCTTTTGGGAACTTTCCCTTTTCTCTCTGACTTGATTTTTTCATAGAGTTTCCAATTTTCCTCCTTGGAATCTTGGATTCCCAATTGCACCCTCCTGACATGGAAAGCTCAATTCCACATGTTATTTTCACAATAAATAATTAATGGAAATAATTAAAATAAAGTACATACCTTAATAATAATTATTTAGTGAAATTACCTAGGCTAATTAATTAATGCCTCTTTTTCCCCCTAGGTGTTTATCAAGGTCCACACATTTGGTTGTCAAAACGCGGGGACATGAAATTCCTCCTCTCCTGAATCTACTTGTCCTCAAGTAAAAGCACTCCAGAGTGCTGCATATTGGTCCACTCTGTAGGAGAACTGCAGCATGAACTCATGTGCAAAAAAAAAGTTGACTTGCTCCATCAATACAACATCTAAAGTTTCTTCAAAAACAAGCAATGCCAGGGTCCCATTTCTTGCATTGCACCCTCTTTAGTGAGAATTCCTTTCAACATCACTTATCAAACCAAAATATGCATGGGTCCCATTTTCTCAACTGTAAATATTAAAATACTGTTGCTCCCTTTGGAAATATGTCATTCCCAAGAATGTCAGGATCCCAAGGTATTTTCTACCTCATTCCAATAACCAGTAAAAAAAAACAAAATTCCATCAACTTAGAGGATAAAAATCATGATGTGGAAATCATGCCATCGCATAGGAAATTGAGAACTCCCAATGCAACATTGGAGATCTGTGAGTCTTCTCAACCCAACATAAAATTCTTTTCACACTTGATGCATACTAGCACTGAAGCTCCCTATTTTGTTTCTAAAATTACATAGGTGTGATTCCCATCGCTCAAGACAATTATAGGAATCCTCCCACAACCATATATTCCCAAATTGCTAACAATAAGATGATGTATTAAAATCTTCTCCAAGAATGTAAGAAAGAAATGCAAATAAGTGTCCCCTCATCCAACCTGAGAAAGTACTAACACTCCTACCAAAAGGTCCATGTGAACACTTGCAATGGCTCAACTCTCTTCCACTGGTCATAGGATGCACACTTATGGGAGGGTGATGGTGCATTCATCAAGTCATCATGAACCTCTAGGAAAGCCTCTAGCTCGTCCTGTTGCACGAAGAAGAAAAATTCATTCTCCCAATTTTCTTCCCCACTTGATGAGTCTGAAATAGAAGTATGGGTAGAACTTTGAATCAGATCTATGCAATACTTATCTTCCCAACTTATGGCTTCCTCTTATTCCTCAATGGTTGATCCAAATGAGGTGACATCCTCTGTCTATTCCATAAAGAAGATACTCTCTCTAGAAAACAACTCCAGTTTTCTCTAGAAAAGGTCAAGTGCTTGGTTCTGATCTGGCTTGTCTACACAATTCTCAAGCACATGCAAAATGAAGTGCATCTCATGATCCACCATCCCATGATATTCCTCCATATGTTCAAGAATGCAATCATCCTTGTGAATATGGTTGAATGGTGCGTAGGACGAAGGTGACATCTTTGCAAATTCTTTTGAAGTTTCTCTATATCCATATTGGAATATTGGAGTGCGCATTGACTGCTCTTCAAGTAATATTGGGGGGTCAAAAATTCCTATGTGACCTTGCATATCTCTTCTTCATCCTTCATGGATGCTCCATACCACAGCTCCACAAGCTCAAGTAGACTGTCTCTATCAGAAAGCAATTGCAAAAAATTAGCTTTGGTGCTTGTCATGGCCTTCTGAAAATTTTCCATGTCTTCAATGAAAGATTTATTCTCAAAATTCTAATATATATTTTTAATCAATGTATAGGTTCTATGGAGAGTGTGTAGGTCCTCTTTTATTTTTTACTCACTCATCTATAGTGACCCTGCAAGAAAATGAGGTTCTTGCAAATGAACCTCTTCTCCTTTCCTCTCTCTGGGATCAACTTCATGGAGCTCTAGTGGTGCAGTGGAAGTTGATCTTGGAACCTTTTATTTAAGTAAAATATCTATCTCACCAACATAGAGATATGGACATCCCTTAGTATATTTCTTTGTGAAATTTGAGCACCTTTTAGTAGGAACTCTTCAACCATGTCTAGAGTGTTTCTCATCCCTATGGATTGTTTCTCTACATCACTAGTGGTAGGGCCAAGTGAATGAAAACTATGATCCTTTCTTGCACAATCCTCACCAATAATTATTTCAGATGTGTCTTTCATGGATGCAACATAGTTCTATTTATTCCCAAGGGACACTTCTCGTTCTCCTTCACTGCAAATACCTTGCAGTAACTTGTGCTTCTCTTCATGAATCCTTATTTCTTCTTTCCTAGTTGCAAGACTAGGTAGTTCTTGGACCTCGTCACTAATGATAGGGGGATGTGAATTCCCACTATTTTCAAGATTAAATTCTGACGTGTCTTCAACTTCATATTGTTGCAAGAGAGTTAAAAAATATGAATTATGTTCATCTTTCTGCATCATCTTTTTCTCCTTCAATTTTCCTCGTTCACACCCAGTTGGTGGGGGTTTGTCTTCCACTTTATTGGGAAGCTAAGATGATGAATTCAGATATGATATTTTTTATTCTTTTGGATGTGATCCAAAATATACCTTATCCCTTATCACCTTTCCATGCATTGATGTTTTGTTCACCAATAGAGAGACTAGGAGTAAATTCATCTCTCTTAGAATTGTTCTTCATCTTGCTGTCCTCAGACGCAAGTGAATGCTTTTTCTCCTCCCAAGGATAATATTTTAGTAGGAGAACATGGCCTCTCAAAAAATAAGAACCTCCATCGTACATGTTCTTCACCTTATGCTCTCCATGTACAGATACTTTGGTGGCCTTCTCCTCCAACAAATTTTCTGGTTCACACCTAAGCGGTGTGGCCTTGTTTTCTTCTTCATTATGTGGCTGAGGAGGTGAATGTAAATCTTGTTTGTGTAGATATTTTGGATATGATCCAAAAAATGTATAAACACCCATACATGAAATGAAATCTTGGTCAGTGATGTGGGGATCACCCACAAAGAAACTGAAATTGCATTCATCTTTACTCTCTTTTTCTATGCAACCACCTTGCTGTGACTTGCACTCCACTTCATGGATCTCTTCCTCTACCTCATTTATATTATCCTCCAATAATATTTACACTTATTCATATTGAATGGTCATCAACTAAAAAATTTTGGACACTCTATTGGAATAAAAACCAAATATTCTCCTAATGTTTGGGCAAGCAGAAGGCTTTGATGAATCTTTCCTTTTTTCTCCAAGTAGAAACCATACAGTCTTCACTTTCTTGCACAGTTCATCAACCATGTGTTCAATATTTATCATGTTTTCCCCATAGTATGGATCTATGAATATATTATGTACCTCAAGAGTGCAGTACTCTTGGAAATAAATGACCTCCCTTATCTCTTCTTTCAAAGCACAGTACTCCATGGAGTACTCAAAGGACTCCTTAAAGTTTCTTCCATTAAACATTTGGTCATTGATACTTGTAGATATATTCCAAATGGAATAAGCATGAAGTATGAGCCATATATCATCCATATCATTCCAAATACATCTACCTGAGTTATTGCATGCAGACTCTTCATAGCCTTCTTCTTAAGATTGCTCAAGGTCTTCTTCATAACTTCTATAGTATTCTTCATATTGTTCATCAAAGCCTTGCTTAGATTATGGTAGGAGCCTCATGGATGGAAATTTATTCATTGAGATATTTTTTTTTGAGGAAATAGCTCTGATACCACTATAATATACCCAGATCATATATAAGAGATACTAACTCTAGACAAAGTCTTGGTGTAGAAAAATGTCAAACTAGGTGCTACGAAATTACTAGTTTTGACTGGAAAGACTCAAACTGAAAGTGATTATTCACAAAAGGAAATCAGACCTTTGATACCAGTGTAATGTTTTTGATTTTATATACATATCATATCACTAATATTGAAATAAAATTAATTAAATTTCTGATATGAAACTTACAGACACAGTAAAATTTTAGACTACGAAAATGTAGGTATTTTGTTGAGAAATTTATAAGTATGGAAGTAGGAAGAAGGAATCAAATAAATTAAGTTTTAGAAAATTGAATTCAACTTCCATAACACATTGATATTGGGTACCATTCAGTTTTAAGAGTCCTCTATGCGTAAACTTAATCCCCCGCTTCTGGGTCACCTAACCGTGAAACTAGGAATATTTAGTCAGTCCTTTTGAGCAAGGGATTAGGGAAAAGGAAAAAATATGTTGTATGAAATTTATATATCTGAAAATATTGTTTGGTATAGTTTGGAATAGTTCTATAGAATATTTGGGAGTTTAGGAGTGAATTTGGAATTTTTGGCAATTTTGTACAAGAGAAATCCTACGCAATGGAGGCTACCAAAACAATGTACGAACTGAAAGAATTTGAAATGTGCAAGTATGTATGGTTATATGGGTATTTAAGTGACAGTTAAAAACTTGAAGAATCAGAATTGATTGAATATAACTCCCTGAATTGAAGAAACAACTAGACTAATCAAATTTAACTAGTGATCTAGATAGGGTGTACAATTTAGCATGAAATTTGTAAAAGAAACATATAAGATCTGATAAATTAAATTTAAATATCCTAATACAGATTATATCAACATATTCACCACTCATAATCAATCCCATGGCCATTACTCAATTATTCTTGCATTAGAATGACCAAATCTCTCCTTTTCATGGAAAATTAAGCTCATACAAGGAAAACTAATTATGTGAGAGGATTAGACAGTAATATTAAAATATGAAAGAGATATTAAACACTTTTTATAATATTATACACATCATAAATAAATATATTTACTAACCACTCCATAAGAGGACCCAAAATGGTGGGCATGAGGCCTAAAACTTGACAACATAAGGGATGAGAGCATAGGTGAAGCTTGGGATTTACTGGAGCTTGAATTTACTCAATATGATGGCTGAAATACATGACTGATATGATAATTATGAGATGACCATCACACACTCCACACCTGCAATGAGAAAAGAATGGGAGGAAGAAGAATGAGGAAGAAAGGATTTAGGGCACATCTCCCATTAGTTGAGGAACATCTCTCAGTAGAAGCTATGCTTCATATAAACATCAATCGATCATAATAAAAATGGGGTAAATTAGCTCCACTTTTTTTTTCTAATATTTTAGTGACCTGTTGAGCAGGTAGGTGACCTATGAGAGCAGGTAGTCCTCATAGAATGCTAACCCTAGCCATATATGTTTCCTGCTTGAGTAATTAGCAAGTAGGGACCCTTGTGAGTTGTTTCCTTGTCCACATCATTCATCACACTTAGAAATTGTGACCCCCTTAGGCCAATAGTTGATGCTTTTACCTATGACAGATTTTCTGCTTTGCCCTACTTTTGTGATTGAGTCTCCAAAAGAAAACAGCGCCATCTTTTGTCAAAAATTTCCTGCTTTTTCTATGACATCTTTTCTGAGTCTCCAAAAGGAAACTAAGCCCTCCTTTGTCAATTGTTTCCTCTTTTGTATCTGAATACTTTTGTCATATATTTTGTACACTTTCCCTTTTATCTTTGACTTTCTTTTGTCATAGAGTTTCCACTTTTTCTCCTTGGCAAGTTGGCTTGCCAATTGTGCCCTCGTGACATGGAAATCCCAATTCCAAATGCTATTTGCACAATAATTAATTAATGGAAATAATTAAAATCAAGTACTTGCCTTAATAATAATTATTTAGAAAAAATTCTCTAGTTTAATTAATTAATGGCCCTTTGTCCCCCTAGGTGTTTATATTGGTCCACACATTTGGTGGTCAAAATGTAGGGACATGACAGCTAGGAACACACCAAGTTCCTTATGACTTATCATCATCTCCAACATGGGACTACACACAAGAGCTTATTACGTCTTAACAACCTGCGTACCATGCCAGGAATTTTATGTTCCAAGATAACCTCAAGGACTCATTACATCTAAGGAAAACTTATGTACCATGCCAGAAACAATTACATCCAAAGACGACCATCTAGGCCTCATTACATCTAAATAAAAACTGCATACCGTGCCATGATTTATTACATACAAATACAACATCATGAGACTAATTACATCCAAGGACAACCTACATACAATGTTGAGGTTGATTACATCTAGGAAGAACCTGTATACCTTACAATGTGAGATATCATACTCGTGCATCTACATCTTCCGATCTTATCGTCATCTCTAGCATGGGAGCATTCCAGGACCGATTACATCACCAAGGAAACCTACGGCTTCTATCATGCAAGAACTCATCACTCCCTTTTTTCATATCTTTTGGACACTTTCCCTTTTATCTCTGACTTTCTTTTTTCATAGAGTTTCCACTTTTCCTCCTTGGCAAGTTGGCTTTCCAAGTTGGCTTTCCAATTGTGCGCTTGTGACATGGAAAGCTCAACTCCAAATGTTATTTGCACAATAATTAATTAATGGAAATAATTAAAATCAAGTACATGCCTTAATAATAATTATTTAGCAAAATTTCTCTAGTTTAATGAATTAATGCCCCTTTGTCCCCCTAGGTGTTTATCAAGGTCCACGCATTTGGTGGTCAAAATGTAGGGACATGATAGCCAGGAACACACCAAGTTCCTTGTGACCTATCATCATCTCCAACATGGGACTACACACACAAATTGATTATGTATGAACAACCTACGTACCATGCCAGGAATTTTATGTTCCAGGAAAACCTCAAGGACTCATTACATCTAAGGAAAACCTATGTACCATGCCAAGAATGATTACATCCAAGTACAACCTTATAGGCCTTATTACATCTAAAGAAAAACTACGTACCATGCCATGATATATTGCGTACAAAGGTAACATTGTGGGACTAATTACATCCAAGGACAACCTACATAAAATGTCAAGGTTGATTACATCTAGGAATAACCTGTATACCTTACCATGTGAGATATCATACTCGTGCATCTACGTCTTCCGATCTTCTTGTCATATCCAGCATGGGAGCATGCCAGGACCAATTACATCACCAAGGAAACCTACACCTTCTATCATGCAAGAACTCATCACTCCCTCTTTCTAGGGACCTTGATATGAAGAACACCAATTCAATCTTTGAAGTACTCAAACTCCACTCTAGCCAGTGTCTTGGTCAATACATCCACTATATTCTTGTTTGTCACCCCATACAGGAGCTTTACTGATCCTCTCTGCACCACATCTCAAATATAGTGATACTTGATCTATGTGTGCTTAGAATTGTCATGGAACACTAGATTCTATGACAAATTCATGAAAATAGGTTGTTACAAAATATACAAGTCACACCTAAATCTAGATCAAGCAAATCAGACAATATCTTTTGAATCCATACTACCTTATAAATATCCGAACAATATGCAAAATATTTTTGTTCTGCATTACTCACCGCCACACAGGACTATTTCCTGCTAAACCAGGAGATCATATCACATCCCAAATTGAAGCAACATCCCTAAGTGATCTTCCTATTAGTGGCACTGCCTTCCCAATCCAAAACAACATAACTGTGTAGGTTAATATTTTGATTCACATCATACGTGATCCCATAATCAACTATACCTAGGTTCAGGTACCTCAATATATGATTTATAGCTACTAGGTGAACATGTCTTAGATATGTTAGGAACTGGCTTAGGGTGTTTACAGTGAAGCATATGTTTGGCCATGTATTCGTCAGGTACATCAATACACCAATCATTTGACAATATATCATGGTATAAACAATCTCTAATGAAGCATCACACATTAGCTTCATGTTTGATGCCATAGGTGTAGCTATATCCCTTATACAGTCCAACATTCTGAAGCTTTTCATAATATCCACGTCATGCTTTCCTTGACCAAGGAAGAACCAATTCTTAATCTTCCACACCTTCATGCCTAAGAAATAATGCATCATCCCTAGGTATTTCATCTTGAACTCTGTGGCAAGATTCCTCTTTTCATCTACAATGAGTTTGTCCTCTCCTATTAGAAATAAGTCATCCACATATAGCAGGACCATCACCATTCTTCTTCCTTCAACGTTGAAGCAAAGGTTAGAATATTCTTTACTCTTGGTAAATAATAAGCTCATAAGGAAGGTGTCCATCCTATGATACCATGTCCTAGGTTCCTGTTTCAATCTGTACAAGGATTTATTCAATTTGCACACATGTGTATACCTGTCATGTTTCTTGAATTCTAGTGGATTTTCCATATACACTTCCACATTGACTACGCCATTAAAGAATGTTTCCTTGACATCCATATGGTGTACCTTCAATTTCATTACTGCAACCAATACAAGTATAGATATGATGGAAGTGTATCTCTCTATTGGTGAAAATGTCTCCTCGTAGTATATGGATTCTTTTTGGGAGAAGCCACATGCCACGGACCTTGACTTGTTTTTTTCAATGCTACCATCTACAACATGCTTGATCTTGTATTCCCACTTCAAAGTCATGACATAATTCCCTTCCATTATCGAAACTATGTCCCAGATATAATTCTTCACAATCAACTGATACTCCTCAATCATGGCATCCTAAAATTCTTTCTTTTCTAGAGCCTCTTCATAGTTGGAAGGTTCTTTATCAATGATGTCACATAGAAAGGGCACATAATTGTTTTATGGCTTGGATTTCTTCCTTTCTCTATGTCTTCAATCTAGAGCTCCATATACTTATTCATCTTGCAGTATCTCTCATGCCCATGCTGGTTTTCTCTTATGGGAGTTATTTTTGTGAAGTGGATCTACAAGATCTTGTGGTTTTGCCATGTCATGATATTCATGGTATTATAGGATTGTTGCCTCTAGTGTTGTGTCTTGGACTCTTGTTGCTTCAGGTTCTTTATCTTCTACAATAGGTAGTTTTATGGATATAGAGTATGTTGAGTCTTCCTCAAATGTTATGTCTCTGTTGATCTCGATATTCTTGAGTCATGGGAAGTATATTCAATAGGCATTTGTAGTGTTACTTTATCCTATGAATATCCCCTTCCTCCTAGAAGGATGAAGATTGTGCCTTTTTTCCTTTGGGATGTGTATGTACACTGGGAAGTTGAATACTCTGAAATGGATGACTTTTGGTTTCTCTCCTGATAATTCCTCTTCAGGAGTCTTGTTGTCAAGTACTTATTGATGAGAAAGTTTTTGTACATACACATATTTCCTTGCTACTTCTACCCAAATATGCATCAGAATATCCTAGTCATGTATCATTCCTTCGCTGCTTCCATTATAGTTATATTCTTTCATTCTGCAACGCCATTCTATTGAGGATTGTATGGACTAATAAACTCCTTCTTAATCCCATATTCTCTATAGAGTTTCTTGAATTCTTCTGAGCTGAAATCTCTACCATTATCTGATCGCAGAGTCTTGATCTTCCTTTTAGTGTGGTTTTTGACCAAGGCTTTGAATTCCTTGAACTTGTTGAAGACTTCAATTTTCCCTTTCAAGAAATATATCCAAGTCTTATGTGAGGAATAATATATAAACGAAACATAGTATGCATACCCTATTGGTGATATCGATGACATGGGCCAATAGAAATTTGAGTGGATTATGTGAAGTGTTATTTTTTCCTCGATTTCACTACTTGGAAATGTCTTATTTTTAGTGTTTCCTTGAGCACATCCCTTGTAAACTCCTTCATGCTTTGTCTGCATTTCTAGAAGTCTCGAAACTTCTTTTATTGCAATTGGTAGTGCTCTACAGTGCACATGTGCAAGACTTATGTTCGATAGTTCATTTGGTTCTATAGAGTCATGAACAAATGCTTATTCAGGTTGTCCCTTCAACTTGTTCAAGATTCTCTCTTGTTCTCCAATCACTGTCACATCATCTACTGTATTTCCTTTTGGCCATATTAGGACTTGGCCATCAAGGAATGCAACTCTCATTCCCTTTTCAAATAGTGTAGAGATGGAAATAAGATTCTTCTTCAATCCTGGAACATCTAAAACATCTTTCATCTTTAAATATTTCCTGGAGTCTAGCTTGTAGGAATCTTCTCCATTTCCTTTTATGTGATATTGATAGTCATACCCAAGTTTCACCTTGTGAGTTTACTCATGCTTTGATAAAGTTTACAAATGATTCTCTGTATCCCATCATAGGTTTGGATTCCCCATTATATACAAGTGAATCATTTATTCCATGTGAGATAGTGCCCATGAGTGCCAACATAAGAACATATTCTTCATCACTTGAAGAATTAGTTTCTGCTTGAGTCTCTTTATTGTTGGTTCATAATCTTCAGTGGTGTGAGCATCGTGTCTCTTCTTATTTGAATTCTTGTTGAAGTATCCTATGTTTCTGGGACAATCTCTGGAGTAATGTCCCTTCTCATCAAAAGTATAGCATCGAATGTTGGAAGGATTGTCCAGAAAAATATATAACTAAATAATTCACCATCAATTCATTTATCGACCAAGGATTTGTAGACTTAGAGGAGATACATTGTATGTGCAGGGTAAGATGGACTATTCTAATATCTATTGGAAGTTTGTAGGATAAAAGATAAAACACACTCTGATCACTCTCAGTGTATTAACAACCTAGCCTACACTCTATATCATTCATTCTGTAACTAAAAGATGCATGTGTATCTAATCGATTATATAGGAAAACAATCAACCTTCCACTATATCATATAAAGCAGAAAAGATGTTCAAATTAACTATTTCTTTAGTTCTAAAGAACACATCTATTTCTAAACTAAAACAAGCACAACAAAAGGAAATTTTAATCTACTTTATTGAACTATCTAGATAATGAAGAAACAAAGATACCTACGAAATCAAAACTTCCTAACAATCTTATGATCACTAATCTAAATAAAATTAAAACTGTAACTTCAATATATAAATCATAAGCAATTATCATTAACTGGGAATCAAAATACACATCACTCATAGGAACAAACCCTTCAAACATTGCTCTATTATTCTACAATTTGAACTAACTATGAAAGAATTTAAATCAGTGAATGGTTGCTCAAAGTATTAACCTAATACATCCAAGGAAATACATCTTTAAATATCCAAATGTTAATTTCTATCCAGCATTCTAGGTTAAATGTAAAGCATTCCTATGATCTATCCAAATTGAAAAAAAAAGTATTCCAAGCTACTCTGTCCTATTTTATTTAACATGAATTTAACCATTTATGGAAAAAGGAAACAAGATGAAAATTCAATGCAGATAACCATAAATAAATATCATGTTTACAACACTACTCTTTATCCTATTCAAAACATGTTTTCTCTGTTTAACTTCTGAAATTTCTAATCAAACATACAAAACAACAGTAACAAATCAATGTGTAAATAAAAAATCTTACAACAAATAACAAGTCGCATAAACAAAATATCAACACCGTGTGAAAATGGCCCCCCTTCCAGACGTTGCTTCAGATTGTAATTAAAAACTTAAAACAGTATTTTGATGATTTAACTAAAAAATAGTTTCATAGAAATGTTTTTTTTTTTTCTCTGTCTCCCTTTTTACACTGATCAAAATCCATAATTTATAAATGAAATGGAAATATAACTGAATCTCAAATACTAGGAAACAACTTTGCAAAGTTTGGATGAGATCCCAAAAATCTGGGTTTGACAGTCAAATTAGAAATGTTGTTTTAATGGCTCAACATTATATATCAATTACGATTTTGGACAAAAAATTTCTGGGTTTTGTATCCAACAGTATTTTCTAAAAACCCATGTGGCAGTTTCTCCATATATACTTCCAAGAGGATGAAAACCAAGTCACAAAAAAGAAGTTTTGAATATTTTCCTGCAAAATTTCTGGGTTTGATTTTTTTAGAAATTTTGGATTATCTTGGATCCATGTATCCAAATGAAATCTTGTTTCTATGGGAGGTAGATATCATAATCATCTAAAAAATAATATGTCCAAATTGGCTTAATAAACCCAGAATAATGAGAATCAATGATCATCCTTCAAGGAAGCACTGAAATGAGTGTTGGATTAGGTACAGGATTGGGTACCAGATTGAGTGCAGATCTGGGTATCAGATCAGGTGTAGAAATGAATACTGGATAGCGAAAGAAACCTAAAACATAAACAATTTATTAATAAATACAATCTCTCAAACTTATATTAAAATTGAACAATTAAAATGGGATAAATGACAAGATTGTACTTGGTTCTAATTCTTCATTGAATATCTTTTAAACCCATGAAAATGATGCCCAAGTGACAGTTCATAAGATAAAATGCATATAAAATTCTTAAATTCTGGATCAAACATGTAGATAAAATGTGGAAAAATGGATGGTTATCATCTTCCCCACACCAAATATCTTGCATGTCCCAATGCATGAAAACAAAATTGATATGCATAATGGATTTTCCACCTAAACTCCAAAGGCATTAACCAACACATGTGGAGAAGATGGAACATGCTTTGGTGGGGTACTTTTAAGTTCCTCCAACCGTTGTTCATTTTTATTCAGTTGATTCCTCAAAGTTCTATTAGATCTTTTCATATCATCAACCAACTTCTGTAATGAATTAACCTTAGCCTTAAGAATTCCATTCTCATTTTTAAGACGGAGGGTAAGGAGAGCATACTCCTAAACTTCTTTGATTAATTGAATATTTCTCTTCTGAAAGTAATTCTTGGTTGAAAGTTCAGAAGGAATGGTGGAAAGATTTAGTAACGATGATATAAACAATGGCTTTGTCATTTTCTTTAAAGCTTCCACAATTGATAATCATCGGCTAGTTCAAGCCACATGTTGAGATGTAAAAGATGGTTTTCCAATGATCGATTCATAATTAGATAAATGGAAAATTGAATAAAGACGTATGGATTTTAGGATAACATTTTGATAAAACTCTATATACCTTCATCCTTTATAAGCTAACTATAACATATGAAAAAAATAAAATGAGGTATTAAAAGTATAAGTGGAAAAAACTATACCCCAAACTTTTTAAAATGTAAGATGTTATAGTTAAGAGATTTTTTACACAAAAATTTGAGCTTCCTAAAGATTTGAAATATTCCATCATCCAAATTGAATTGAAAATGACCCATTAACTTTAGGCATTTAAAATCCTTGTTGTAGATAACTAGATTTAATACTTTTTCCTTAGCATTTTTCATGCCAAATTGAGAATTAATCACAGATCATTGTCCAAATCAGAGATTTGGACATTAATCATTTTAGAATAAGATTAATTTTAACTTCCCTTTTTCCTTGGTAAAAATATAGATCTGACAACATGCATAATCAATTTACTGTGGATGATTGATAAAAACATTTACTTTAGGCATTTAAATCCTTGTTGTAGATAACTAGATTTAATACTTTTTCCTTAGCATTTTTCATGCCAAATTGAGAATTAATCATAGATCATTGTCCAAATCAGAGATTTGGACATTAATCATTTTAGAATAAGATTAATTTTAACTTCCCTTTTTCCTTGGTAAAAATATAGATCTGACAACATGCATAATCAATTTATACATAAGCAAATCTAACTTTTGTAAAAGATGAATACAGGTGTGGATGATCGATATTTGTAAAATAGACTTTGAATTTATCAGATCCAACAATTAT
This sequence comes from Pseudotsuga menziesii, assembly GCA_001517045.1. Classification (NCBI taxonomy): domain Eukaryota; kingdom Viridiplantae; phylum Streptophyta; class Pinopsida; order Pinales; family Pinaceae; genus Pseudotsuga; species Pseudotsuga menziesii. Next base: position 169,349 of record LPNX010259029.1, read on the forward strand.
TAATTGATCCAAAGTTATTTTTACCTATGTATTATCTCAATCTATCACCTTGTCCAGTACTCCATCCAATACCTTTTCTATTAAGATGCCAAAATATCCCCAAATTATTGTTTTTCGCATTGGTAAGATATTGCTGATAAGGTACATAGATCTCCTTGTCATGTCCTGAAAAAAAAGGTAACTAATCAACACACTGAAATATCAATCAAATAGTATTTAAAATAAATCCAATACTTATCAACGCAATTCAAATTCATATTTAATTCAAATGTAGATTTATTTCCTTTCTTTATACATAAAATATATTTTTCTTGAACAAGTGTTTCACCTACTAAAATTTGTAAAAATACTAGTCAAATTGGTTCAACGTTCCACAAGGATATGCAAGTGAGAAAGAGAAGGTTCCCTGGCAAGTTCATTGAATCATTAATCATCTGGACACTCTGGAGGAATAATCCTCCTATATGGTAAGGATTCGAAAGTAGAGAATTAAATTACCTTAAGGAGATTATACAATGGTTGTTACATAAGTATTATTAAATTTAATTTTATCCTAACACATCTTTTAGATATTACAAGAGTGCCTCACTCAGACAAGTAAGTATAGATAAAACATGACAATAGATACTGAAGTCAAAACCCAGTTCCAATGAGCATGTTCAGAAATCCGGTGGGGTAACTATAATATCCAAGAAATTTCTTCCTCGAGTAGTATTCCCCATTCTCAACAGGCCTGTTCAGTACCCTGATCGGTTTTCATGGTCATACCACAGGCCGGTACATGCTTCTACCAAACCTGTTCAATATCCCATTAGGTTAACCTCTTACATCTTTTTTTCCTACAGAGGCTCTTGTCCCAAATTCACCTTAGATATAGGATTTATAAATTTCTTGCACAAAATTGAAATGGGGGAGCTACTCTAAAAACATTTTTAGGAGCAGAATGGTATTAGGTCGAACTAATTTTTTTCTAGAAGAATGCTTGTAAATGTTTGATTGCATGAACAATTAACTCTTGTAATGATGCTAATTCAATGGAAATGCTATAGTTATATGTATTAGGGCTCCAGTGGATAATGAATAAAATATTATTTTAATATCAAGTGTCATCTCCCTATGAGTTTATTGTGGTGTCTTCAGAAAAATAATTCAAATCCCTTATCAGTTACTACTTGTAAAAGTACTTTCCTAGTCAAGTGTAAATCCAATTCAAAGTATTCTATTATACTTATGTTTTCATAAGTGAAACAACTTGAGGTAAGACTAAATGGTACAAAATATGTATAAACAAGGGAACACTATTAAAACATCATGCATCAAACATACAACATAAAATTAGCAACCCAGTACAACTAATAATTATCTTTGGATAATTTCAGCCCTTTGCATAAAAAAAAGATAACTTCCCTTTTTTTTCAAATATTTGGGTTGTTCTTGTAAATAGAAAATACCTTCAACTGATGTCCATTACCCCAAATGCAACTTGTTCATTATCAATTTTTTTTAGAACCATGAATAAAAATAGTCACAATTTTATATTACCTTGTGATATTTTCCTTTTTATAGATTATGAGGTGCTATGATAATAAATCTCCTAAAAGTATGGATTGAAGAGAAGGTATAAATTTTGTTCAAAGATCTTATCCGTTTTATTGCAAAAATAAAAATAACAAAGTTGCATTAATTTCTAAACTAAACATGCAAATTTTTATTTATATACAAATTTTCCTATTCTACCTAAGAAGAAAGAAAGCATTTCTAATCAAGTATATGAACTCTTCCAATGTAACCAAGTGCGAAGCAAGATGAAAAATATACCTTTATCCACATATGGAAAAGTTGTTGAAGTGATTACCTAGGTATAGAGAACCAACCGGCTTACTTGCTTCTGTAACATAATTTGTTGAAGGAGGAAATGGTGTTGTGGTCTAGTTACCTCTTGAAACCATCTTTCAATGTAGTCCCGATACTCTCCTACCTTCATCATGTCATGTATATCCCCTTCTCATGATTGATTGATTTCGAAATTACATAGAGGATCTGTTTAGAACTCCTCAATTTCAGGATTCTTTGCTTTGGATGTAGTCTATAATGTGTTAGCATCTTCTGAAGTCTTACAATGAAAATCCTTTTGTAGCTCTTGGGAATTTGGTTCATCATTCATGTCAGGAGAGGTTGACAAACTCTTAACTACTGTCAGGATGTTTTCTACTTGATAAGAAAAATTTCTAACCGCTGTTAGGATTTGAGAAATTTTTCCCAAATTGATGGTCACCTATGAATCCATTTTGTTAGATGTTTTGTTCTTGTCTCACACAAGGATTAGTGTAGGGGTTATTACTACATCCCAAATGATTCCAATAAAAAATACCTACCACTAAAAACATATTTTCATAACTCAAACACACCGCTCTTACATGAGATAAAGTAGTGTTGCATGAAATTAAATTATAGAAAGTAAACAAACCCAAACTTACAGAAATAACATTTTCATAAAATTAAATTGCAGGAAAGTAAACTACCTAAACTTGTGGAAAGAAAAACACACTTTTGCAAAAAATAAATTAAACATGCAAAAAAATGTGAGAAAGGAACAACACAGATTTGAGTCATCCCACTAAAGTGGATGTGTCAGGTTGTTACCTGATGGAAATCTTGTAGTGAAGTTTTATTTGCATCTTATAATTTTCCCCTCCCCCTTCTTGTGCAATGTAAAGGAAACCTATCTTCCCCTATCTACCTAGACTCCACCCCTTTAACACCTCATGGGAAACAACACCAAAAATGTCCAGCAAAATATATAACTAATTAATTATACTTCAATTCAATTATCGACCAAGGTGTCGTAGACTTAGAGGTGCTACACTATATGTGTAGGGTAATATGGACTATTCTAAGATATGCTGGAAGTTTGTAGGATAAAAGATAAAACACACTCTGATCACTCTCTTTATTAACAACATATCCTACACTCTCTATCATTCAGTTAGTAAGTAAAATATGCATTTTTATCTAATTGATTATATAGGAAAACGATAAACCTTCCACTATATGATATAATGAAGAAAAGATGTTCATAATAACTATTTATTTAGTTCTAAAGAACAAATTTGTTTCTAAACTAAAACAAGCACAACAAAAGAAAATTTTAATCTACTTTAATGAACTATCTAGCTAGTGAAGCAACAAAGGTAATGACGAAATCAAAACTTCCTAACAATATTATGATCACTAATCTAAATAAAATTAAAACTAAAACTTCAATATATAAATCACAAGCAATTATCTTTAACTGGGAATCAAACTACACATCACTGATAGGAACAAACCCTTCAAACATTCCTCTAGTATTCTACAATTGGAACTAACTATGAAAGCATTTAAATCAATGAATGGTTTCTCAAAATCTTAACCTAATACATCCAAGGAAAGAATCTTTAGATATCCAAACACTAATTTATGGTGAGTGTTCTAGGTTAAATGTAAAGCATTCCTATGATCTATCCAAATTGAAAAGAAAGTATTCCAAGCTACTCTGTCCTATTTTATTTAACATGAATTTAACCATTTATGTAAATACCACATTTATAGCACTACTCTTTATCCTATTCGATACCTCTTTTCTCTGTTGAACTTCTAAAATTTCTAATGAAACATACATAATAAAAATAACAAGTCAATGTGTAAACAAAAATCCTTACATCAGATAACAAGACCCATAAACAAAATATCAACAATGTGTGAAGGTGCCCCCCCCATTCCAGATGTTGCTTCAGATTGTGAGTAAAAGCTTAAAACGGTATTTTGATGATTTAATTGAAAAAAAGTTTCATAGAAATGAGTTTTTGTCTCTCTATATCCCTTTTTAAACTGATCAACGACCATAATTTATACATTAAATTGAACTAGAACTGAATATCGAAGCCCAGGAAACAATTTTGCCAAGTTTGGATGAAATCCCAAAAATATGGGTTTGATAGTAAAATTAGATATGTTGGCATTAATGGCACAACCTTATATCCAAATCCCTTATGAGTTTTAACAAACAATTTTTTATTTTTGTAGCTAGCTGTATTTTCTAAAAACCCACTTGGAGGTTTTCCCAGATATGCTTCCAACTGGACGAAAATCGAGGCACAAAAGAGCAATTTCGAATATTTTCTTAGAAACTTTATGGATTTGATTTTTCTAGAAATTTGGATTATATTGGGATCCATGTATCCAAATGAAATCATGTTTCTATGGGAGGTAGATATCATAATCATCTAAAATATAATGTGTCCAAATTGGTTTAATAAACTCAGAATAATGAGAATTGACGATCATCCTTCAAGGAAGTGTTGAAACAAGTGTTGTACTAGGTACATGATTGGGTATTGGATTGAGTGTAGATATAGGTACTTTATCAGGTGCAAGAATGAGTATCAGATAGTGAAAGAAACCAACAACATAAACAATTTATTTATAAAGACAATCTCTCAAACTTATAATAAATTTGAAAAATTAAAATGGGATAAATGACAAGATTGTACCTGGTTTTGATTCTTCGTTTAATATCTTTTAATCCCGTGAAAATGATTCCTAAGTGACAGTACATAAGAGAAAATGCATATAAAAGACTTAAATTCTGGATCAAACATGTAGATAAAAAATGGAAAAATGGAGGGCCACCAGGGATCTCTTTTGAATATATTTTGTCTTTTGTGATGATGGTCTTCCATTTTGTTGTGATGGTGATCATTCTTATTTCTATGATCTTATGGTATGAATTATGGGAGCTTAATATTCAGTTTCTCTCATCCTCTCTTCCATTTTTATGAGCAGATATTCTTCTTGTGTACATTCTTCCTAGAGTCTGTTGAAACTGACCAACTTCCTTCTGTCACATATTCCTTGAATGAATGAATCGCATGGTATAGGGATACCATTCAAGGTGGTCATAACAATCTATCCTTCTTCTACATTCTATTCAACTGCTTCAAGTTGTTTCTTGATTTGATAAACCCTTTTGAAGTAGGATTGCATGGTCTCTGAGTTTAGTATCTTCACATTCTTCAACTTATTCCTCAATGTCATCTTCTAGTTGATGTTCTTTCCTTTGAACAGTTAGACAAGGAATATAACGCTTCCTTCGACATCTTCAAGGATGACACATGGGGGAGCTTAAAAGAATCTGCAATGATTCTGTTGGATCTAACCATGTTATTCTCATGGACAAAATTAGCCTCATCTCCCTCTGGTTCTGGAACTTACTTACTGATATACTAATCCAAATCATTTTCTTCAAGGATCAAAGAGATCATGTACTTCCATACTCATAACTTGTCAACTTCCCCAATCTTATCCTCAAGATGAGTATGAAGAGTCATTTTTAAATGAGAACCTCAAATGGAAAGAGAAAATATTTAGATCTTACTGATTTAAGGTGTTCGACCTGGTGGTGGAGTTGGCTAACCTAGGGTTTGTTTAAGAAACCCTAATTTTGCAAACTTGGAGTTTTGTAATTTTGTTTGACTAGAAATATGTGGTTCCTTGAGGTGAGTTTCTCAGTGAGGTAATTTTCGGAAAGATGAGGTGGGAATCCTCTAAAACATGATGCCCTGGTTACTCTCAACACTAGTGTCTAGGTCAAAAATTAAACTTCTTCAAATATAAATTTTCTTCCATCAAAATATACACCCTTCTACGGTGAGTTATCCTATCCGTCTTTTCTTTATGATCTATGGAGAGAAGGCCTTGAACTAGGAATACCTAGTTTCCAATGCTGTACAGTGCCTTCTTTTAGACAGGATCTAATACCATGTTAATTTTTATAATCTAATTCAAACTGATTAGGATATTTATCTAAAGGAATAACAAGCACAACAAGATGCATAACATAGAGCAGATACATAAGGCACAAATATTTTCCTCACACATACCATAAAGGGAAAAATCCCACAAACTTACTTAGAATATTTTTGTCACTAAGAGAATATCACGAGATAGAAAAAACAAAGGATCAATCTCTTCTACAACTCTCTCTCTATCCTCCTTGATCGTCTCTCTCTCTCCTCGTGCAAACTTGAGTGAGTGAGTTTGTGTATAAATGAGGGAGGGTTCCTCCCTATTTATACCCTTCAAGTGAACGACCTTACAACTTGACTGGGACAACTTGTTACCCTAACTGGAATGAATTCCCCTAGAGGGACCTAAAAATACATTTTATTATATTTTACTTGGGGACTACTTCCGCAACTTACAATGAATGGTTTACCCTAATGACCATAGATAATAATAGTATCCCAAAATGAGGGAAACACATCTACAATGCGGGTACATAAATATACAATAATAATATACATTAGAATATATTCTAAACTTACAATTAAACAGCAAATACTATAAATAAACTAATGTCTAACATGATTAAAATGCTAGTGCTAAGAGATAGTAATGTATCTAGATTATTCCACATTTCGAAACTATCATTTTGAATGGATATACTTAATAAAATATGATATTTTATGGGCAAAGAAGATCTAATTGAATTAACAATTTGAAATTCATTTTTTGAGATGGTTCAAGTTGAGATGGATTGAAATCTCTTCAAGATTAGTATGAAGATCAAGGGTATAATGCTGAAGAACTAGTCCTTTGAACACATAAATCATGCAGGTGTTTCTCAAGGATTACTTTCCTCTTCTTCATAGATAGAGAAACTACAAAACATATTTGACACACAAAAGAATAATTATTCCTCCTCCTAACAATAATACTAGATCTATCCTACTAGGAAATAATACCCTTTCAAACGCCAATGGAAACAAGAAAAATCATACCGATAAATTGAAACAAGGTTACCTTACATGTAAGAATAGAAAACTTCCATCCCCCATACTCAAAGCACCACACCCTTCTGACCTCCAAAGTCTCATTCAAAAAAAATTCAAATCTCAAGAGTACAAGGATTAGGCCCATTAGTTCAACAAGAACCAGCTCAAAATTAGAGGAAAGCGCTCTTTAAATAATGCAATGAGGCTAGAATTCCCCCCGTTGAGCTCATGCATGCACAAAGGCGAGAATGACACATGGAGGGGCTCCAAAACCCTAATTTGGTCTCCCAAAATGTTAAGTTTTTAATGGTTATACAATATATAATAACATTTAGCATCATAACATCATAAACATATTAAAAAATATCACTGATATAACGACAAGCATAGCCACACAAAAAATCATATATATTTCTCCTGGGAAACCCTCATGGAGAAGAAAACCAAGAAAAAATTCCTCTATAGAGATGTATCAAAAGTACAAATACCAAACTGCAAACATGAGCTCCTTCCCCTTACAGATATGTCTCTCTCTCTCCTATGCACTATACACAAGTGAGTGTGTGTGTTCAAATGAGGAACGCACCTCCTCTATTTATACTCTTTCTTACACTTGAAGTTTTCCCTAACAAGTAGAACCCAACAAACTTACTGGGTCGACTTTACCTAGGAACTCAAAAAACAATATTATATTATATTCAGGAGGATTTTATTGACCCAAATTACAACATATGTTTTACCTCATGAATTTATGATGACCAAATACAATAGTATCATCCCTATGGAGGAATAAAACATCTATGATAGGTTACACCAGCAAAATATATTTAGAATATTCTATGAAGTTACAATATTTCAACACTCCTCCTTTAGAAGAAGTGTAGTCTACTGAAAAAAACATCATCAATTGTAGGAGTAAGGAGAGAGAGAACATCTGCAACAACATAAAGGTGATACATCTATATGTCGTTGGAAGTTTTCAATAATCATCAGTAATTGGAATAGTTACTGAACATATTCAACATATTTAGCACTGGAACATCATCTTTGACAATGCTAAGTCTTCATATTTGATTCTTCATCTTATGCAAAATTCGATCACTTGATCCTTTGTAGCAACACTTCATTAGTCTTCATCTTTGATCCAGTGATGATTTTAAGGAACCATACTTATTTAAAAGTGTATAAATGTTGGCAAATATTACCAATTCTTAAAATGGCAACTATAAATTGAATGGCAATATTTTTCAAAAAATATTTTAATTTTCAAGGATTTTATATCATTTATATAATAATTTGGTGATTTTTAGGGTGAAAAAATTTTACCTTATCAAAATTGGGTGAAACAGGGCTTCAAAAAATGTAAAATGGTGAATCCTTTTTGGGATAAAAACATAAAAAAATAGCCCACTGGGCTAAAATTCGCCCCTAAAATTATCCCTGTTTTGATCTTCATCTTCTGCGGCACTCGATCACTTTATCCTTTGTAGCAACACTTGATGAGTCTTCATCTTTGATCTTAATCTTCTGTGGCACTCGATCGCTTCATCCTTTGCTGCACTTAATCACATGATCCTTTGGAACACTTGATCGCTCGATCCTTTGCAACAACACTTGATCTCTTTATCAACATCATCATTGGAAGGAACTTAACCTGTAACACACATGATCTAATTATGGGATGATCAATCCCTATCTATTTTGGATATCGATCCATGGAAAATTCAAACTCGAGCCAGTTATAAGATGGTCAATCCTTATCACTTTAGGACATAATTCCAAGGACAATGCAATCCTACAACATTCTCATAGACAAAACTCTATGGGTTCAATTGTAGGATGATCGGTGCCTAACACTGTAGGACATAAGTTTAAGGACGATGCGATCCTAAAACCTTCTTGGAGACAAAAGTATAAGGATTCAATTACGGGATGATCCCTACCTATAAATTTAGGACATAAGTCCAAGGACGATGCAATCCTATAATTTTATCAGACACTAAAAGTCTATGGATTCAATGTAGGACTAATGTCCAGGGATGATACAATCCCACTACAACATCATTGACCTACTCCCCCATTTCAAGGAGGGTCCACATCATCAACCTGCTCCCCCTTTTCGAGGAGGGTCCATATCATCAACCTGCTCCCCCTTTATGAGGAGGGTACATTTCATCAACCTGCTCCCCCTTTTCGAGGAGGGTCCATATTATTGCCTTTCCTCCTTGAGAGGAAAGTCTATAACATCATCATCATTTTTACTCCCTATGAGGAAAGTATTTAGCATCATTATCACTGTTCCTCCCTAGGAGAAAAGTATTTTTGGAATAGACCAATATTGTCACTAAGGTAATCAAACTTTACTCGAGATAGAGGCTTGGTCAATATATCAACAAATTTCTCATCGGTACTCACTAATTGGAGCTTTATATCTCTCTTACGTGCCATGTACTGTATATAACAATACCATATTTCTATGTGCTTCAACTTATCATGGAACACTGGGTTCTCCTTCATCTTTATACAACTCTGGTTTTCACATAGAATCATCATGGTATCCAGCTCCAGATCAAATAGACCCGACATCAGCTTCCAAATCCATATGGCTTCACAACTAGCAAAACAATATGTTATATACTCTTCTTTAGTCATACTTAGAGCAACACTGGACTGGTTCCTGCTAAACCATGAGATCATGGAGGATCCTATACAATAACATCCACCTAAGGTTCTCTTCCTATATGAGGTACTTCCATCCCTATCTACAGTTGTATATCCATATAGTCTATAGTCATGATATCCAACATAGTATAGACAAAATTATATCATACCTTTCAGGTACCTCATCACGTGCTTTGCAACTATCAAATGTACACATTTAGGTTTAACTATATACTGACTCAAGGTTTTCACAAAAAAACAAATATTTGGCCTAGTATTTGTCAGATACATCAACGAACCAATAATATGTCTGTACTGAGTCACATCCACTAACTCTAGTGATTCATCAGATAACAACTTTAGGTTGGTATCCATGGGTGTGGTCATGGATTTACAGTCCAACATATCAAATCCTTGTAATATTTCCACAGCATACTTTCCTTGGAAATATTTTGTGAAGCCACATTGCTTAACTACATGCTAAACATGTTGATGTACTCAACCTCCTCATGAGATTATACCCGACCCCAAACATCTTGAGGTTCTCTTTCTTTCCTCAACACTTCCTCTTTGAATCTACAATGAGTTCATCCTATCAGGTCATCGACATATTCGATTATTCTGCATTAAACCTTAAAGGTTGGAATGTACTTTACTCTTGTTAAAGACTTAGTCCATCAGGAATTTGTCCATATTGTAGTAACATGCGAACTCGAAGATCTTCAACAGTCACTCCCATTGATGCGGAGCATCATCCTCGCTCTGGATTTTGTACTCTATGTATTGAAAAAATTTGTAATGGAGTGACATGTAGCATCATTTGCTATTGATATTCTATGTATTCATCTCAGGTCACTAGATACCAAGATATTTTATCTTAAACATTGTTGAAAAGTTTCTCTTACACCCATTTGTGAGCTTGGTGTCTTCTATATGATTCCTTCTTCAACCTTGTAGCAAAGGTTAAGATATTTAGCACTCTAGGTAATCTTGAAGATCCTTATGTAACTAGATTTGTTTATCTATGGCTATCTTCTAATCTCGTACAAATACTATTATGCACATTTGGTTCTTTTCTAGACATATACTTCTACTTCTATGTGTGTTTGGTCAATGGAATATGTCATTCCATAGTCCTTTCCCTCTTTCTGAGAGAAAGAATGAACCTTTCTTTGTATAATTGTTCTTGTAAATCCACATGGAGGACACTATAGACATCCATTCTGGTCTCGGAACCACATCCTAGACATCATTACCCATGATCAACTGGTACTATTTGACCATACTTTATTCCATTTCTCCTTCATATATGGAAGGGTCTGCATCAATGATGTCACTCAAGTGTGTCACATAACTAGAGTGTATCCGAGGCCTCTTACATTAGTTGGAAGTCCTGTCATACTTTTTTTCATCTTGAATTATCTCTCATGCCTAAGGTGGTCTTCATCTACTGAGGTGGATCTACCGCTCTCTTATATTCTACTGAAGCTCTTTCTTCCCTGACGGTGTCTTTGACCTTGGGAGATTCAGGTTCATATATATGTTTATTGGAGTGAATCTTGACTATTGTCACTTGTTCTTCATAGCAAGTCTCATCCTTATTTTCTTGGATGTGATTCTATGTGATCTTTCCTACAAGTGAAATTCACCACTCGCATGGTTAGAAACATTTCATAAGACATATTCATAATGACAAATTCTTATGCAGAAATATATAGTCATGCAACTATTTTAACTAATACAACATTCATCCATATCCCATATAAACACATAAACTTTCCAGATTCCTTCCATCTCTACCATAGCATTATTGATATTGTGTACTAATCTCAATATGTCAACAAATAGGTTTCATTTGAGATAAGTATCAATGGAGTGTTGTATATCACCATAGAATACTTACCCATAACATGCATATTAGTAGTATATTGTTC
>LPNX010259029.1:183927-245311 GCA_001517045.1 Pseudotsuga menziesii
GTATTTCTTGTGATTTATCTTTATCTCCATTTGGATCTACAACTTCTTCTTTGACATAGTTCTCTAGGTCATGCTTCTTAAGGTATGAGAAGCACTCTATACTTCCATGCTTAGAGGTTATCGTTTCCCTCAATATTTAACTCAATCTTGGTACTATTTGTCATCATGATAAAATTTAGAACCTCAAATGGAAATAGAGAGGATAGAACTTACCAATGAGATTGCTTCAACTTGATGCTTGCTTGAAAGATTTTATGGAATACTACTTCTAGCGAACCTAGGGTTTGGTAGAGAAACTTGAATTTTTCAAATTAGGTATATTTCTGAACTGATTGAATAGAAATATTTTCCTTCTCAAGGTGAGCTAAGCAGTATACTCATTTTCCCAAAAATGTGGACAAAAATGCAAAATATATGATGCTCTAGTTTTCTCCGGCACTAGTGTTAGGTCAAAACTTGAAAATACACAGAATGAGAAACTTATTCGATATAAATTTTTGCACTCCTAAGGTGAGTTTGATGGACCTCCTTTTTCAACTCATTGGTGGTGGGAAGTATCGATAATAGAAATCCATAGTTTTTCTCCAGTTTATTCTGTAGAATTGACAAATATTGTTTCTACTATAGCTCCAAATTTTCTTCTCATCATGGTCTGAACCTTCATCATGTAGTATCCTGGTATGCCTTTTTTCCAACCCCATAGGTTATAGAAGAATTGGTTTCACCAAGTGGGACCTATCTAAAGTTTCCCGAGATCACTTATTCCAGGACTGTTCAACATATCGAACTTGTACAGACTTTCGGGTGTCACTATTTCACCTTATGGGTATGAAACTTTTACCAAATAAACTACCATTTGTTCTCTATCTGCAACATCTTTCTAAATTTCATTTGGACCTTCCTTATAATTATTCTCCCTAGGTCACCTTTTTAAGGATGAATTCTGGGAGAGCTTTGGGGCCTTAGTTTGACGAATTATATCTCCTTGATTATAGTGAATCCAAGGCTAAAAGTTTTACAAAGGATACACAAATATTTTATATTTGTTCTGTTAAATTTTCAGCTCCCGATCCTTAAAAAATATCGAGTTATAGTGAAATTCCCAACATCACCATTTTTTGTCTTCTAGGGTTTTTAAGCATAAAACTCTAATCTTGAGTAGCTATATTTGTAGTAGTGTTTCAACTGCACAAAGACTTCTTTCAGGGTGTCTCTAATACCATGTTAAGTTTTTAATGGTTATACAAGATCTAATAACATTTAGTGTCATAACATCATAACCATATACAAAATGATCACTGAAAGAATGACAAGCACAACCACACAAAAGAACAAAGAGATTTATCCTGGGAAGCTCTCATGGGGATGAAAACCCAACAAAACTTTCTCTATATAGATGTATCAAAATTAAAAGGACAAAAATCCAAACAAGTGCTTGTTCTCCTTGTCGATCTGTCTCTCTTTGTCTCCTATGTGATATACACAAGTGAGTGTGTGTGTTCAAATGAGGTACAAACCTCCTCTATTTATACTCTTTCTTACACTTGACTTTTTCCCTAACAAGTCGGCCCCAACAAACTTACTGGGACGACTTCACCTAGAAAGTCACAAAAAACTATTATATTATATTCACGATGGTTCTATTGACCCTACTTTCAATATAGGTTTTAAATCATGAATTTATGATGACCAAATACAATAGTAACATCTCAACAGAGAAATAAAACATCTCCCATATGTTACATCAGTAAAATACATTTAGAATATTCTTCGAAGTTACAATATTTCAACACAAAACCCTAATGCTCCATGTGGAGGATATTTTAAGCAAGTGGATGAGTTAATTAGGAATTATAAAGAATCCATTGTGCCCTCTCTAGGAAAACTATAGAAATTTGAGGATTTAATTTCGTTAACTAGTTCTTGAAATCCCTATTGTGCCACATCTCCATGAGACTAAAGAAAAATTAGGTGTGAACTAGTCCTAGATATTCCTCCAATTGCGCCACCTATAGGATTATATCTAGGTCAATCAATACAAATCCATATGCATGCATGCACATGAGAATAAAAATTCCACCACAAAATATCTTTAGCAAATTTAGGAGTTTAGCTCACTTACCTGGGCTTCCAATTCCCTAATGCACCACCTTTTGGAGAACTATATAAATTTGAGAAGTTAGCTCCACAGATGACAAAGAGATCCAAGTTATGACATGGATATGACTCATGAGGTGGGTAATGTCACCATCTTGATCTCTTGGATGAGGGGAGAACCATATATGCTCTTGATTGAGGAGGAATGTGTTAGGAATATCCCATTTTTTATATTTGACCCCCACAAGTGATTTTTACATAGTCTTTCACCAATGTTTCCTCTCTAAGGGATCACTTATGCCATGCATGAATCTAGGACAATGATGGATAACTAATTCTTACATTGGACACGCACCTTATACACCTAAGTTATAACACACTTTGGTTGTGGATGTGTGAGGGAAAAAACCATGTTGAACTCTTATCACTGGGACAAAGTTCAACCAGGTAAAGATACCAGTCTAAAAGTAGCATAACATTAATGACTCAATCGAGATATACCATATACACATTTCATGGATGTTATAATTTTAAAAAACAATCCCATTTCAACCACGACCAAGAAGGTGCAAAGGGAATGTAACTCAACATAATATTGCATGATTGGCATGGGGTATTGGAAGGTACCTTGCTGGTTAATGATTTCTTATATTGTTAAGTGAACACCTTGTGTAACACACCCACTGTCACACTAGACTTGACACACACAATTTTTTTTAAAACATATCTCCATAATAACTGTTACGGAGAGAAACTTCCTATGGCTTACGGTGTACCACAATAGACATCTAGCCATGAGAAATCAATCCTTTCCCAATATTAAAGAGAAACCAAACATATAACATTAAGAGACCTTGAATCATACCTTATTCTGGAAGGTTGAAGTAGATCCTTGTTGAGCTTTTTCAATCCTGCTTGCACTAACAATTTGCTCTCAACAACAACAAACAAGACAAGCATGCTATATAATATGGTATTAGTTCTACCCTAGCATATATAATAAAAAATGTATGAGCAATTAAACATATCCATGGATTCAATATTTACATTCAAATGCACATAATTGGATAGGAAAATATATTTCTATTAATCAAATTAGAGATTACACAAGTGACAACCTTTGTCGACAAGTCTACGAACTGGAGAAACCGAGTCCTCCACCTGGGCCTCCACCACCTCAATCGTCCATCTCTCGATAGAAAGCTCATAAGAAAAGAAAAGATTGGGAAGAACACAAAGTGCTCCAAAGGGACAAAGGGATGTAGATTCAAGTATATGCAAGCTATGAAAACAATGGACTATAGTTTCATTACTCTTCAATTCCTCCTCTTCAATGTATCCAAGGGGTTTCTTATATAGTACTCCAAAGGGGTAATGGAGGGTCGAATCCAAGTACTCTCAAGGAATATGGAAGGCCAAGAGTCAGGATCTTCAGACTCATCCAAGGAAAAATCCAAAATTGTTTGGCTTATGCACACATCCCAATGTACGCGGGTTTGAGGTCAAAAGTCGTGTGTACACATGAGTATGCGTTTAAAAGTCACATACAACAATAAAAAGGGGTTTTCAGGGATGAAAATGGAAACATAAAAGTACAATATCAGTCCATGGGGTCTAAAGAGTCTGTAGAGGTACATGGAAGGCCATAAATATGTGATCAACCATGTGTGGTAAAATCAGCTATAACAGATGCCCCCTAATGTGTGAGGTCATAGGGGTAACATGATGGTCAAAATACATTATAAAATCTATCCAAGAAGTTGAGTGATGAAGAAATAGGTGGATGAACCAGCCATCCATCAGTATAGTACAATAATCAATCTCTACATGTGACTACAAATACATATAGCAGTCTTGGATACATAAGAGTACAATGGCCATGAATATGCATGGTATACAAAATGTGACATGTGTGGTCATCACCATGTACAATATATAATAGATCAAAATATTCATGATGAATATATACAATGGATCGAGATCTCCATAGAAGCTGAAGATATAGAATGGATCAAGATCTCCATAATTGCTGAAGATATGTGACATAGATTGGAATCAAATCACGAGAGCTGAAATATCATGAACACTGGCACGATCAAGGAGGTAGCATATGTCGAATGCCACTGAGATGGAAGTTATTCTACACAAAATTCTACAAGTACATGTCCTACTATGTGAATAGAGGTGTCAACATCGAACATAGTAGTCCATCGTCTGATTACTAGTCATTGATGTATACAATGAAAATGGGATTCAAGGTATAGAGTGCAACCAAACAAGTGTGAATAGATGTGTTGAGGTTGAACAATTGGAAGAATACATCGATCAAGGGACATTGATTTATTCCCAAAACTGTCAATGGTGAGAGAACCTACCACTGATGACAGTAAGTATCAAGGAACTCAAATTACTCTAGACTCCTATCCTAGAATAAATGATTTGAAGTTGATGGGATGGAATCCACTAGAAGGAGGGAATCAAGGAATCCCCCATCAACCAACACGAGGTACTCAACAACGCTGTATAATTTGGAAGAACTCGAACAAGATGTGCATGAACCAATAACAGTACTGGGAATGATCCACATGAAAATTTAAGATAACTCAGGAATGGATGACTCGGGATTCATCTTCCTTCAAACCAGAGCATAAAGGAGAATGGTGATTGAAGGTAGGCAGCATGGACTCGATATGCAAACAAGGACATCTCTTTGACACAGGAGGCATCAACAGAGGCTCCATAGGGACTGGAAGCTTAACCAGTCGATGGAGATAAACTCAGAGTAATGAGTACAACTCCTAAATTCAAACTAATAACCCAACCAATGGATGTGATATACAATGCTATGTTCGAAGGCGACACGACTCAACTACTGCCAAAGAGAACATCTTTTCTTATCCAAGTTTTTATTTTTTTATTTTTTTGGGACTTTTTCATATATTTTTAAAATCTTGAAAAAGAATAAAAGTTGTTTATAGTTACAATATAGGAGGAGACGAGTGTTAGGGTACAAGCAAACTAGTCCCAAGAAGCGGGACATACCTATGCTCAATGCAAGGAAATATGTGCAGGATAACGACACTTGAGGGAAGGTCCCCTCTTGGTAAAAAATGGGGAATCAAGTTGAAAAAGATATGTAAAAAGGATCTTCTTAGCTATACATGAGATAAGCTTGAGATATATGGTGGATAACTCAAATCCAGGGAGCCGACATAAAGCTCAAGAAGGCAAGAAAAATTCATGAAAATGCAATTACAACTTGATATATACAAGGGAGTCCAAAGGGAAATGGCTAGCATAAAGTTCAAGAAGAGTATGAATCTCTTGCTCAAGGACATGGCAGGACTAAAATGGGACTCCCACACCCTAAAGGAGAAATGTCGGCATGGGAACCAAATGTAGTATAGGATCTAACTAGGGTACCCATGTATAGGAAATCTCTACCATTCACATAACACCACTTCTAACAGCAGTATGAAGGTTCTATGACATCATGGAATGAGTCCATACCTAAGAATAAGATGAAACAGTCATAATTTCATGCAAAATGCAAGCGGATGTGAAATCCTAACCTATATTCTAGTTTAGACATGATACCTGTAATAGGTATGAACAGATCAAAATATTATTGAGAGTGTACAAAAAATGGACCCTACATGAAAATATGTTAGTCCAAAATAGCTAGAAATAGTTAGTAAAGAGTCCAAGCTATAGGTTATAGGGAGGATTGATCATGAAAACACATTCAAATGAAATAATGTGGTGAATGATGCGACATAAGAATGAAAGTACATCCAAGCTATAGGTTATAGGGATGATTGATCATGAAAACACATTCAAATGAAATAATGTGGTGAATGATGGGACATAAGAATGAAAGTAAGGTGAAGAACCAGCATTCACGTATCCAATACCACCCATGTGAGGGTGACCACTTGTGTAAATACCAAGCAAAGGGAATAAAAACCCTCCACAAATGGAATATAGGATGGAATATGACCATTACCAAATCCATGAGCATGGTAAGGGGTTGTGATGCCCCCAAGTCCGACACCAGGGTCCATACTAGGACCAAGGGCGAGTGACAGGATACCAGGCATGCTGAAAATAAAAGGATCCAAACTGAAGAGAACATAAATATACTCAAGTAACCACGATCCCAAAATCCTGCTAGCGCACAAAGGGCACACTCCTAAGAGAGTCTACAACCAAAATACAAGCAAACCAAGGGGAGGATATGTGATCTCCTAAATGCAGCAGGTATGTCTCCCCTAGGAGAGGATCGATACTCCCATACACTACAAGCAGAGGTATGTAACAAATTATAGTGGCCCTCAGCTTCAACGCATATAGAAACTGTACTGTCCGACCCCTATTTGGCCAGGACACCTGAAGAATAACCTTTGCAAATACCCCATCAATACCTAGGTAAGGCAACTAAGGCCACCTCAATATAACCAATGCTCAGGAAGACAGTCACATGCATGATTGACTGTATGGGCATGGTAGCAAATCCCGAAGCCCAAAAGATCCCCCAGATATGAATACGATCCTCGAAATATCTCTAGCGCAAACAAAAGTGAGCAAGGGATATCCCAATCACAATCGTGCGCGTTGCCTCATGCTTAACTCCCGTGTAAGAGGAGTGTCCCGAGAAGGACTAATTATACCAAGGGTTTCACACTCTAACCTAGACATACATCTAATTGTTTTGTTTAGTGGTCTTAGAGAATTGACTCACAATGAACTACTCAATGACCCTAAAACCTATTCTTGTTAATGCACCCTATAAAAGAAAAGAGTGTAATCATTTTACTAAGCATTGATTTTAGTTGGCTGTAATTACTCAACAAGAAATGGTCATGCAACTAATGATATTAAGACCCAGCAATGAAATAAATGTGCATACCTAACAAACAATGCCAAGTGCAATCTTTGTAGAATGAAAAATAGGGTATGCCACTACATGAGATGCATATATATTCCTTTCCGAATGCCAATGCAATCCTTCCTATATGAAAGCCTAAACACAAATCTCATCTAAGAAATTCACGTA
Organism: Pseudotsuga menziesii; assembly: GCA_001517045.1. Taxonomy (NCBI): domain Eukaryota; kingdom Viridiplantae; phylum Streptophyta; class Pinopsida; order Pinales; family Pinaceae; genus Pseudotsuga; species Pseudotsuga menziesii. Next base: position 191,081 of record LPNX010259029.1, read on the forward strand.
CAACAATAAACAGGGATTTTTTAGGGGTGAACTTAGAAACATCAAAGTATAATATCAGTCCATGGGGTCTAAAGAGTCTTCAGAGGGACAAAGAAGGCCATAAATATGTGATCAACCATGTGTGGTAAAATCAGCTATAACAATAATGTATTAGAGGAAACATAGATAATCTTTGAGACTTTTATTCATAAATGTTCATGAAAAATAGATTTATACACACTTATGAAAACAAAAGTTAATAATAGCTTATTGGGAAGTACAAAGTGCTCGCAGTAAAACTCTAATTTAAGGTTTACACAATAAACTCCACAAAATTAAAGAGTAAATACATTTATAAATATTTAACTTTACATGCCTCAATTTATTTGACTACCATTTTATTAAGACAAAAATAAACCATACTTTAACGTACTCTTTGTTTTAAAGATTACAACTTAGTAAGAAATTCCTTAGGAAATATGTGGAGTTTAAGTAAAATAAATAGGTTAAGACGCATAAAAATACACCCTTTTAATATAAATATTATATCATTTTTACTACAAAAATTATTTTCACACATATTAAATTATGGACTCGAGACTAACATTTGCAAAATTTTACGTATAAAATTTCCTTGACACTTTTTCATTAGCCCCCAAACTTCAACGCACTTATTTAAAAACTTCAAAGAATAATAAACTCAAACGTTTCATCAACACAAAAGAAATATCCAGAAAATTTCACATGCAAACTTTACTATTTCACTTGTAAATTAAAAACCAAAAACCACACATTAATTTTTCCCATGGTATTTGTAAAATAATCAAATTTAAACTTAGACTTTGACATAAACATTCGAACTGTTTTTAACTTTCATTCCATGGTTTTGAAAAGAATAATACCACTCAATGTAAGGACCTAAAATCATGCCTTAAAATAATCAAATTTAAACTTAGACTTTGACATAAACATTCGAACTGTTTTTAACTTTCATTCCATGGTTTTGAAAAGAATAATACCACTCAATGTAAGGACCTAAAATCATGCCTTAAAATAATCAAATTTAAACTTAGACTTTGACATAAACATTCGAACTGTTTTTAACTTTCATTCCATGGTTTTGAAAAGAATAATACCACTCAATGTAAGGACCTAAAATCATGCCTTAAAATAATCAAATTTAAACTTAGACTTTGACATAAACATTCGAACTGTTTTTAACTTTCATTCCATGGTTTTGAAAAGAATAATACCACTCAATGTAAGGACCTAAAATCATGCCTTAAAATAATCAAATTTAAACTTAGACTTTGACATAAACATTCGAACTGTTTTTAACTTTCATTCCATGGTTTTGAAAAGAATAATACCACTCAATGTAAGGACCTAAAATCATGCCTTAAAATAATCAAATTTAAACTTAGACTTTGACATAAACATTCGAACTGTTTTTAACTTTCATTCCATGGTTTTGAAAAGAATAATACCACTCAATGTAAGGACCTAAAATCATGCCTTAGCATAAGGTATTGTTTACAAATTAATTATTAAACAAAGTTAAGACTTAAATATTTAATCTATTTTGAATCTTAGACATAAACATTTAAACTTTCATAAATAATTATTGTGAACATTTTATTTAACTCTTAGGAGGTATCTTTTCCCAAATGAAATACCTTCCACATATGATTTCAAAGAGAAATTATGTCAAACATATCCTTGATTACTTAAGGAATTATTTTCTTCCAACTAATTGGAAAAATATGAGTTTAAATAGTTTTGAAATAATATGCACAAATATTTCACTTAGCTTAGGAGTTGCACAGTAAGAACATAACTACTTAGTAAATTTAGCATTTTCACAAGGACTTTTCCAATAATAAATATTTATTCACAAATAAGCTTCCAAGTTAATGAAAAATAATAGAAAATGATGAAACTCCAACTTGTTTATTCATTCATGTAATTTTCCAAATATTGTACTCTCCAACATCATTTTTTCATTTTTCATACTTCAACTTAAATAAAGAATTGGCATGCTTAAAATTTCCATGTTTTATTGAAGAATTAACTTGCATTTATTTCATACCCATGAATTAAATTAAGAAAAACATGAATTCATATATTGTATCCAAACTTGGGAAATTTAAGTTAGAAAATCATGTCAAACTTCTACTAGTCATTAATTAAATAAAAACTCAAAGACTTAAAATGAGCAATTGGCTTCATGGTATCCATGCTCCATCCAACTTTAGGTCTCTTTGCATCCTATATTTTTTCCACACTTAAACACCACCCCTGATCTAGGACTTGTAAATTCACAAAGATACTATCCTCTCTTGTCGGATCTCTTTTCAACACATGAAATAGCATTTGACCTAGTCCCAACATAAGGATTCAAAAGGCTATTTCAAACTCAGGAAATAACTATAGCGAAAATCCAAAACCTAGGGATTATAAACATGTCTACAAGCATCCAGGAAGTCGTTTGTGGGAAATTACATGTTAAACCACATGATTCTTACTCTGGTATCCTTCCAATGATGCCGCAGTGAAACTCATCATGGCTTACTTCTGCACTTGGGAACTATACCAGATCAATTCATGCATAGTTTTCTATTATATATGACCACCACATAACAGTCAAGCCTATTGTTATAGTTGATTTTACCACACATGGTGAATCACACTTTTATGGCCTTCCCTATCCCTATGCAGACTCCTTAGACCCCATGGACCATTTTTGTTCCTTTGATGTTTCCTAGACCATCCGTAAAAACATGCTTAAATTGCCATAGACAACTTTTAAACCCTTTATCACATATATACGTGGGTTTGACTTCTAAAACCGTATACATCGGGATGTGTGCAAAAATCCAAATTCTTTTGGAGTTTTCCTTGATGTGGATTCGACTCACTTGTCTCCTGGCCTTCCATATGCCTTGAGATCGCTCGGATTTGACCTTTCATTACCCCATTGATGAGCTATATAAGGAACCCTTTGGATACATTGAAGGCATATGAAAAAATTAAGAGCAAGAGAACTATAGTCCATTGTTGCCGAAACTTGTGCTTGAGTCTGCATCCCCTTTGTCCTTTGGAGCACTTTTGTGTTCTTCCCAAGCTTACCTTTTGCTTGTGAGCTTGCTATTGAGAGATGGAGGATTGAAGTGGTGGAGGCCCAAGTGGGTGACTTGGTTACTCCGATTCGCAGACATCCCGACAGAGGTTGTATTCATTGTAATCTCTGATTTTATATCAATAGAAATATCTTTTCCTATCCAATAATGTGTGTTTGAATGAATATTTTATCCATGGATGATTTCAAATGCTTATATGTTATTGATTATATATGGTAGAGTAGAGCTAACACAAATATATATAGTATGCTTGTCTTGTTTATTGAATGTTGAGGAAGCAATTCATCAATTCAAGATGAAGTTGGAAAGCTCAACGGGGATCTACACCAACTGTCCGGAATAAGGTACAAATTGAGATCCTTTAGTGTTAGTTGTTTGGTTTCTCTTGCATATAGGAAAGGATTTATTTCTGGAGTTAAGCTGTCTCTTGTGGTACCCCAAGCCATAGGAATTTCTCTCCGTAACAGAATTGGCGACTCCGCTGGGGAGTTCCTAGTAGTTGTCCTTTGGGGTTTTTATCGGCATTCAATGTTTCTTGAATTGCTCTTATTTCTCTGTTTCTGTATTGGGTATGGGGGCATGTTTTCCTGGTAGTGTTTGAATTGGTGTGAATTTTGTCTTAGTTCATCTGTTTTCCTTTATTTTTATACATTTCTCTTCCTGTACGTGATTTTTTTACTCGCAGTCGCGTATACACACGGCTTTGATTACTATATCTGCATCCATACATGGGTTTACTGTAAACAGTCGTGTATGCCCTTAGTTTTTCCTTCTAGAGGAATATTGATTGTTGATGGGTGAGTTTTGATGATTGTTGAGTCTGATTTGATACTACTAGAATCTATATACACCTATGTTTCTGACCAGAGACACTTTTTTAGGGTAATTTTTTTTTTAAGAAGGTTCTTGTCATTGCATTTTCGATTTTTTGTTTTGGGATTAGTGCATTAAATTTATTTTACCTTAGTACTGTTTGTGAGTGTTGTTTGATGGTTCTTGCTGAGTCTAGGGGTAGTAGAATCATTCTTTTGCTTTAGTATCTCATTTTTAATCAAAAAATCCAAAATATTTGCTTTTTTGCATCATTATGCATTGCACTTCGCATTTCGCATGGTACTTGCACTAGATTTCCTTAGAGTATTAGTCAGGACTCCATATAGTAATGATTGCATTTGTAATTTAAAGAAAATTTTTGCATTTCACGTAGTAGGATGCCCTGTTTTTCATTCGACACAATGCATTTGCATTGATTTTTAGGTGTGCATTTTACTTCATGTTGCATCATAACACCATTGGTTGCACGGCCATCTACCTCTTTTGAGTAATAAAGCCAAATAAAATCAATGCTTGATTAAAATGGATTACACTATTTTATTTGATAGGGTACACCAACAAGATTAGGTTTTAGGGTCTTGGAATAGTTCATTGTGAGTAAATTCTCCAAGACCACTAAACAACAACATGTATGTGTCTGTCCAGGTGAGAGTGTGAAATTCCTTGGTATAATTAGTGTTTCTCGGGATCCTCCTCTCAAAAGGGAGTTAAGCATGAGGCAGTGTGCGCGGTTATTGATTGGGATGATCCCTAGTCATAACTGAGTAGAACCAGAGATATTTCCAGAATTGTATTCATATCTGGGGGCTCTTTCGAGAGTTTTGGGCCTTGCTACCCTGCCCATATGGTCAATCCCGCATATGACTGTCTACCTGAGCATTGATTATATTGAGGTGACCTTAGTTGCCTTACCTAGGTTATCAAGGGGGTACTTTACAGGGATTATTCTATGGGGGTCCCCACCAGGTTTGGGTCGGACAACACAATCACTTTACGCGTTGAAGCTGAGGGCCACAATAATTGGTTATGAACCTCCACTTGTTGTGTATGGGAGTCTCAAGACTCTCCTAGGAAAGACATACCTGCTTCATTTGGGAGCTCACATATCCTGCCTTTGTTTTCTTGTGGTTGGCTTTAGATTTTATTGGTGCATGCTCTGTGCACATTAGCTTTCCTAGGGTTTGCGTAATTTAGAGAGTCTTTTTCATTTTTTGAGTCATTGTGGATATGGGTGTGGCTCCTTTCCATTCTCATCATTTAGTAGGACTTCCACCTTCTACATCTCCTCCTCCTTTGGGAGAGAGAAGCAGACGGTCCATGTGGACTCATACCCACATTGATTCACACATGATGGGAGATCATGAATATGGTATTCCTGAGCTGTCTTCTCCACTTCACGTGGACGATAGAGAGTTTACTCCTACATTTGATCCTTCACCTGATGCGGTTGCACATTCTATGTTTGATCCTTCACATGAAAGACATACTCACTCTAGCTATGATCCCTCATTCACAGGTCATTGGTATGGGATGTCGGGCGACGAGACTCACCATGAACATGCAAGCACTAGTTATGTTAGTTATGGCATGTTTGGTAACCCTATACACGATACAAATTTTTTTGCCGAAACAGAATTTGATCCTAACACTATGCTTGGGGGCATTCCCATTTCTTTCCATGCAGAGAGATTTGGGAGCACGAGTCATATTACACCCTCCACCCCGACGGTGGAGGCCACATCTCACGTTCATCCCAGAACTGGTGTTAGTAATCCTATTCGGATACAAAAACCAACACGAGTGACTGTTGGGAATACCACGTACATAATTTCACATGTCCCTTCATCCTCTATTCCTTGTTCTTTGAATTATTTTCCTCCCCTTCATTCACATGGTGCTTCGGGCCGGAATGTTGCTACGAGTCATGTATGTATTGCTGCTACTTGCCCTATTGTGTCTCACACTCAAGTACCTCCTGTTGTGTCGGGAGGTCATATCCCTACTTCTAGAGGTCATGTTATTACTTCCAGAGCATATATTCCTACTTACGGAGTGTCTCATGGGACATCTCATGGGATGTATTATGGACCTTATTATATACCGCAGTATGCATAGACTTATTCACCTTATGGGTATGGGTATCAACAACCCGCTTACTCTCCAAATTATGGCCTTGTAGCTCCACATAGTCAAGGTACACCACATTATGGTGCTTCCATGCCACCCTATACGGGTCAACTGGGAGGAGGCTACTATGGCCATGGCGATGGTGGTTATGGTCATCAGTCCTATGTGAATCAAAATTATTAGGGAGCACCTCTTAAACCTACTCAACCTAGGCTCGCTTTCCTCGCAACGTTAAATTTTCCTGACTTGTTGAGACTAACAAACGATCTGGTATCTTATGACCTGTCTTGGTTGTTTATACCTAATAAGCTTCCCTCAGACATTCCCAAGTTCGAGGGAAAACCAGGAGAATATCTGAGTGAACATGTTACTACATTTCACCTATGGTGCTATTCTAATTCCTTACATGAAGATTTGATCCGTTTAAGGATATTTAATTGCACCCTCACCGGGCCTGCCATGAAATGGTACATAGAGCTACCTAAGGGGGAATTCGCTTTGTTCAATGATCTAGATATGATTTTTCTCAACCACTTCCAGCTACCAGCGCATTACAACATTGGTACTGAACTCTTGTTGACATTCCGGCAAGATAAAGCCACGCATATCTCATACCATATCCAAGAGTGGCGTAGGAGGAAGAGATTGATTAAAGCCTTCATACCGCCGGATTTTCTCCTCGAGTGGTTCCTTAAATCATTACTACCTTATATAGTGAAGGATGTTTCTACATCTGGAGTTCAGAACGAGGAACAAGCCATTTTTAGGGCACAGGAATTGGACTTGATTTATGCTCAATCCGGTTTGTTATATGATATCATTCCTAATGCTTCGCGTTCTAGTTTCGACCCTAAGGTCAAACCTAGACAACATGCCGATGGCATTGTTGGTTGTACGAGTACCAAACCTATGGATTCAGTTGTGAAAAAGGTTAGTCAATTATCTATCAACCAATCTACCTCATGACAAGCCTTGGCTTCATCTCAACCCAGCCAAACGGCGAGAGTGCTTGCGGTACAATCATTTGACTAGAAGGGTAACCAGCAACCCGAAAGGAATAGAAAGAAGGGTAAAAATAATCGTAAGGGTGGGAATAGGAATGAAAATTCCAACTCTAATGAAAAGAATGATCAAAATGCTAGGGGGTACAAGCAACCTAAATGTAAGGTTAATTTTCCTTGCAAGTTATGTAAGGATGATCACCTCACTCACTTGTGCCCTTGGATAGAAGAAGCCTTGAGATTCATAGCGCAGGGCCCAGCTGTGTTAACCACCCCTTTACCTCATAATCAAAACATGAATTTGAAGACCCATGATCAGTCTTGTGAGGATCAAGATCCACCAGAGGCTTGTAGTGGTCATCGTTGCATTAATATGGTGTGTGCTGCTAAGGTTGCGACTCATGCAAAGGGCTATAGTTCATCACAACCAGACCTTGGAAAGGAACCTGCTCCACCCGAGAGCCCTTTGCGTATTGAAAAACCTGTGGATAAACCTGAAGTTGCTCCTCGCATTCCTAAGGGAATCCTTAAGTGTTTGGGGCACAATCCTAATTCCCGAGATTCCCAGAACTATTCTGCTGTCGAGGATTTCGGCCACACTCCTTGTGCGATGTCTGCACTCAAAGTACTTCATAGTTTTCCTTCGCAAAGGAAAGATTTTCTTTCTGCTCTTGGTTTTCATGATGATAATTCTTCCTCTGTCATCAAATTTGAAACTGCGGGACTTCAGCCTCGCTTTCCTTACTATGTGTCTCTCTTGATTCATGTAGAATGTCTTAACATGACCATCAAATGCATTGTGATTGACAAAGGCATTGTTGCTTCCGTATTGTCTTTGGCATGTTGGAAGGGTTTGGGTTCCCTCGAGTTGTCTAAATCTGCTACCATGTTGACTTATTTTGATGGTATATCATTTCGACCGCACGACATTCTTCCTTCTCTTAAATTCTATTTGGGAGAGAATATCATTGCGATAGAGGTCGATGTGGTTGATGCACCCCTTGACTACAATTTGTTGCTAGGAAGGAATTGGATGTACAGTATGCAAGTCGTAGCTTCTTCTCTATTTCGAGTGGTATGCTTTCTGTTTAATGGGAATATAGTTATGATTGATCAAACATCTTTCAACAATCCGCCTGATACCGCATCTTCAAGCTTCTATCCCAATTGTCTAGCACTCTCATCCGGCAACTGGGAATGTGGGTGTTGGCATGTATCCATCCATCATGGGAAGATTTAGTTGTTCTACACCCATCCTTATGATAGGATCTAGTTCTGGTGAGGCTTCATCGTCTGTAAGATCGGTGTCTTTTCACACAAACCATATGGAGGATCCTTGGATTCTTCCTACACTGAATCCTTCATGTGAGCTCATTGAAATAGACATGTCATTGCTTGCAACTATGATAGAATATCAAGCTAATCTTGGATCTATTGCAGAGCCTAGTTATTCCTCTTCGTGGACAGAGGAGGAGGACCCTTATGTACTTCCTGCATGGGTAGTGTAGTCTTCTCACACACCTGACTGCCTTGATAGTGTTTTTCCTTCAGATGAGGCTATTATTGAGGCTGTGTCTGGGGTTGAGCCACCTCGGGAAGAGTTGCATCATAGATCTTATTTTCTTCCCAAGATTGACCATTTGGAGTGTGAATACTATAGGGAGATTCTTAGTGAGAGAATTTGTAGTTCCATGGTTCTGTTAAGCTCTCCTAGTCCGATGGATGATGGAAATATGGAAAATATATCTCCTCCCATTCCTATCAATGTCTCTCGCGATCCTGGCAAGGTTGAGAATTTCTATATTGGGGCAGAATGTTCCCATGCTGAGGTTCAAGAGTATATCGAGCTATTCAAATAATTTCGTGATGTATTTACTTGGTCATATGAGGAAATTCCAGGTATCGACCCTCGCATTGTTGAGCATGATATTAAAACTTATCCTGTTCAACAACGCTTACGTGCGGTGAATCCTAGGAAAGCACCCGTGATTAAGGATGAGATAGAAAAACTGTTGAATGTTGGCTTTATCTATCCCATTCCCTTGATGGAGTGGGTTTCAAACCCCATTCTGGTTGATAAGAAGCAAGGAATGATCCACATATGCACTGATTTCCATGACTTGAATCATGCTTGTCCTAAAGATAATTTTCCCACACCATTTATCGATCATATTTTGGATGAGTGTGCGGGAAGCGAGGTATTTTCTTTTATGGATGGATTTTTTGGATACAATCAGCTACAGATTAAACCTAAGGAACAACATAAGACTGCTTTAATTTGTCCTTGGGGTACCTTTGCATATCGGAAGATGCCATTTGGCCTTAAAAATGTCTGAGCCACTTTTCAGCAGGCTATGACCTTGATATTCATGATCTCAAATCGATTATTGAAGTCTTTTTGGATGACCTTATTGCTCATTCTCGCATGAGAATGCATCATTTTTACCATTTGAGATTAGTGTTTGAAAGGTACCACCATTATTTGGTAAGTTTAAATCCTCACAAGTGCATCTTTTGTGTGAAGTCTGGTCACTTATTAGGGTTCATTGTCTCCAAGGAGGGTATAAGAGTCGACCCTTTAAAGGTTGAGGCAATACTTCAATTGTCTCCCCTGAAAAACATTAGACATCTTCAATGTTTGCAAGGAATGGTAAAATTCTTACAGAGTTTCGTCGTAAATTTTTCCAATTTGACTAGAGGATTTATGCGTCTTTTGAAAAAGGACACTACCTTTTGCTGGGATGAGCGAGCCTAGGAGTCCTTTGATGCGCTTAAGCGAGCCCTAACATCTACCCCAGTGATTAGTCCACCCAACTATAGCCGTGAATTTCTACTTTATGTGGCCATGTCTATGGAGACGATTGGTATGGTTTTGGTTCAAGAGGATGAGGAGCTTGTGGAAATTGAACCAAGGTGTTAGAACAATTACACTCACAACAATTGCCAATTACACATGCAAATTACTCACAAAGAAGATTGAATATGGAGTAGAACACTAATCTGTATTGAATAAGTGTACAATAGCCAACCCTATGAAGTCATAGGCTACCACAATAAATAATTACATGAGAGATTCGAATGCATAAGGATGCCATTCTAATTTAGTCAAAAGCAGGCTTACTAAATCTAAGCAAATCCCCCATATGTGCATAAAGCACTTTCAGAATCTGTCTAGGAGCTCACAAATTGGAAAAATCAACTAGGAAAGCTAATAGGTGGTGGAAGGATAACTCAGACATGCTTTTAATAGGAGAAAATAGTGGAGGATGATGAGGACAAAAAAACAAGTTAACTTCACCTAGTCAAACTTTCCCAATTGCCTTAAAACTCAGAAAAAGCAGGCAATAAAGCAGAAAAAGTAGACATGCACTAGGGAGGCCAGGAATAAAGCAGATTTGATTCCAAGAGGTTTCCCAAGCACTCCATGACTCAAATTTATCAAGTTTTACCACTATGGATGTGTGGAGGACAACTTGCATAAGGTGGAATATGGAAACTAGGCAAATAAGACAAAAATTGGATTAATTAATGTCTAAGGTAGCTAACTATGGGTTGATTATTCTAACACCCCCCCTTAAGCCTGAATTATGAGTAAAATATCAGAAAATTATAGGGCCTAGCAACAAGGCTTAGTCACCCTTTACATACTGCATGTCCATTTAACCAAGGAAAGAGGCAAAAACCTAGTGGGAAAAATCCTCCCTTAAACATGGACAGTAAAACAAAATATGGAAACCTTGTCATCACTCATGCTTCATAGCATGATCAACAATCCCCAGTAGTTATTTGAGATTGCTGAATGTATTCTCACAAAAAACTTTGGTGAAGATATTTTCTACTTGTTTTGAAGATGAACAGAAGAGTAGGTGAATGGTGCCATCATGCACAAGTTGTTTGATGTAGTGCATATGGATCTCAATGTGTTTGGTTCTCTGCTTATAAACTAGACCATTGTAGATTCGAATGGTACTCTGATTATCACAATAGATAGTAGTTGAGTATTCCGATTCGAAACCACACTCTCCAAGTAACCCCTGCAACCATAAACATTGAGTTGCTGCATTTACAACTCCTCTGTACTCTGCTTCTATAGATGAGAGTGCAATGGCACTCTATTTATTACTTGACCAACTGATTGGCCCTTCAGCAAGCATGAACACATATCTTGATGTTGAATTTTGATATGTGCTATCACCTACCCAATCACTGTTAGTAAACCCAATCAAATCAAGATCAGATTTAGCTTTGTAGAAGATCCCATGAGTCCTTGTTCCCTAAACAAAGTTAAGGATCCTTTTAGCTGCTCTCCAATGGATCTCATGAGGCTGATCCATGTATCTTGAAGCCACACTTACTGCATAATAAATATCAGGTATAGTATGTGTAAGATACAACAAACATCCAATCAATTTCCTATATAGTGTATTGTTTACCATAGGTGAAGAATCAACTTCTTCAAGCTTAACTCCTGAAAGGAAAGCAGTCTTGCTTGGCTTGCAATCCTTCATATTGAATTTGTTTAGAAAATCCAAGGTGTACTTGGACTGATGTAATTTGATTCCTTCTTTGGTTTGATAAATCTCGAGCCCCAAGAATTGGCTCAATAAGCCCAAATCTATCATTGAGAAGGCATGGTTCATTGCATCCTTCAAGGAAGCAATTTCATCCTTTGAGCTTCCCGTAATGAGAAGGTCATCAATGTACAAAACAATAATCATTAATGAACCATGTATCAGCTTCAAATAGACATTTGGATCTGATTTGCATCGAACAAAATTAAGTGATAGTAGAAAGCTATCAATCTTGGCATACCAAGCCCTGGGGGCTTGCTTAAGTGCATACAATGACTTCCTTAGCCTGCACACAAGAGATGGATTAGTAGCAAATCCTTGAGGCTGCTACATTTAAATATCTTCAATGAGATATCCATTCAGGAAAGTACACTTCACATCCATGTGATGTACTTCCCATTGCTTTGAAGTTGCAATGGCTAAGGCTAGCCTGATGGAGTCCATCTTTGCCACTAGTGCAAAGGTCTCATTGTAATATATGCCATGTACTTGTGAGTATACCTTGGCTACCAATTTGGCCTTGTAATTTAGAGGTGAACCATCAGCAGAAAATTTGGTTTTGTACACCCACTTACACTGAACTAGCTTCCTCCCTGGGGGAAGATCAACCAGCTCCCAAGTGTTGCTCTTCTGGAGTGAGCTGAACTCTTCTTTCATGGCTGCTTGCCATATTGGATCATTTGATGAATCTTCATATGTTTGTGGGTCTGATTCAACCATAATATAGCATTTATTTTCAAACATAGGATCTTTCATGCACAGAGCACTCTCAAACTGAGATCTAGTCCTCCTAGGATCATTAGGATTTCCAGCTAGTTCTGCAGCTGCATGAATGGTATTGGATGCCCATTTTTCTCTTGTAGGAATGTTAGGACATGCAATTAAATCATCATTATCAGACATATCAGAATCATCATGTTCAACTATCTCTTCACTTACATTCAGAGGTTCTGGTGGTGAAGAGGATTCTCCAACTTCCACTGCTACTAGGGGTTCTTCTTGAAACTAAACACACATTTCAATGAAGGCTTTGTTTGTGCTAAAATTGATCAGCTTGTACCCTTTTGAATCTTTGGAGTACCCAAAAAATATACACTCTTGGTTTTGGGGCTGCAAAACCTTCCTCTTTTCTGTTGGAATTATAGCCCAAGCCCTTGAGCCAAAAATCCTGAAATGGGTCACATCTGGCTTGTGCCCACTCCATGCTTCGAAAGGAGTCATACCATCAAGTTGTTTATGAGGCACCCTATTCTAGATATAGGCTGCACAGTTTATAGCTTTGGCCCAAAACTTTGGTGGCAAAGTCTTAGCCTCCATCATGCATGTTGCCATCTCTTTTAGTGATCTGTTCTTCCTCTCAGCAACACCATTCTGCTGTGGTGTGTAAGGGATAGAATGCTACATCTGAATGCCTACATATGCACAATATTGAATGAACTCAGACTTGACATACTCACCACCATTGTCAGAATTGAGGACCTTGAGTTTCCTCCTAGACTGGTTTTCAACCAAAGCCTTAAAGACTTTGAAGAGGCCAAAAACTTCAGACTTGTGTTTCAGGAAGTAAACCCAGCAATACCTAGAAAAGTCATCTAGGAATGTCAATGCATATTTGGCCTGACTCATTGAGATATGAGGAAATGGGCCAGCAACATCATTGTGGATCAACTCAAGAGGTGCAGAGGTTCTCTCATGACTAGCTTTCTCAAATTTATGCTCTGGGTGTTTTCCTAGGATGCAACCTTGGCAGACTCCTTTCGAAAACTTAATCTTTGGTAACCCTATGACCATTTATTTTTCACTAAGATCAGAAAGATACTTGTAATTTAGGTGGCCAAATATTTCATGCCAAATCTTGCTTGCCTCATTAGCATGAATCAGAAGAGAAGAGGGGTTTGAGTAGGGTAGGAAGTGTGAGAACATGTATACCTTCGAAGTGTGATTTGCAACTCCTTTTGCAATGACTTTACCAGTTGAGATCTCTGTGATCTCAACTTCATTAGGGGAGAATATGACCTTCTTTGGAGACCCTATGTGGGTCATCTGATATGCTAATAAGAGGTTAGAGGCAAGACCTAGAACATACAATACATTGCTGAACTTACCATGGTCAAGATCAATCCTCCCTTTGCCCAAAATTTCAGTGAGAGTGTCATCTCCCAGTACAATTGGTGGACCTTTCAACATGTCAAGTGAGGTGAATGCCTCCTTGTTCAAAACCATATGTCTTGAATATCTAGAATCAATGATGAAACTAGGTGAGCTTGATGTGCCAACAACCAATGCATGAACTCTCTCTATCTTCTGAATTTGATCCTTCTTCCCTCTTCTTTGAGCTGTATGGAAGGGATATGCCATTCTTCTCCAGGATTTGGGTCAGCATGTCTATTTGCTTCTTCATGCAAGAGATTTTAGAATGATTTCCCTTACTACAGTATGCGCACTTGCTCATTTATCCTTTGTTCTTCTTCTTCTGGGGGTTCTTCTTGGAACCTTGAGGCTCCTCTGGAGACTTGTTCTTGTCTCTCTTTTGCTCAGGTGGCTTTTTAGATTTCTTATTTCTTTTTGAATCCACCATTGAATCTCCAGCAACCAGATCTTGGTCTTTGGATGGTTTGATGGTGCCCATCATCACTAGTTTGTCTTGTTCTTGTGTGAGAGATTCCATGAAATCTGCAAGGCTAGGCATTTTCTAGGCTTGGGCTGTCAACTTTGTGGCATAAAAGGTCGAAAAAAACACTAAATAGTCAGGGCCAAGATTTGAGAGTATGGCCAAAACTAGTTGTTCATCCTTCTTTTTGATCCCACATTGTTTTAGCTGCAAAACAAGTGCTTTGAACTTGGAAAAATAGAGTTGCAGGGATTCAAAGCTATTGGGACTCAGGGAGATCAATTCATTTTCAATTTGATGTCCCCTCATCTCATCTATCTTTCCAAAAAGATAAACAAGCTTCTCCCATACTTCATTCGGTGATGTTAATCCATCAAGATGAAAAAGGAGGTCCTTGGATATGCTCAGACACAGGAGACCATAGGCCTCATCCGTCTTGTTGTGCCATTTAATCTTCTCTGCAACTGTATTGGGCTCTGCTTCTATTGCAATAGTCACTATATAGAGGCCTTTCACTCTCAACAGTATCTCCATCTCTACTTTCCATTCAAATAAGTTAAATGGAGTCAAGATGATCTTCTGAGATTGATCCATAGCTCAGAAATTGTCCCTTCAGTCAGCAGAATGCTCTCAGTCAATGATGTCAAACCTAAAAAAAAAATTGGAAGGAAATAAATTGATCTACAAAGGCTTTGATACCATGTGGAAATTGAACCCAAGTGTTAGAACAATTACACTCACAACAATTTTCAATTACACATGCAAATTACTCACAAAGAAGACTGAATATGGAGCAGAACACTAATTTGTATTGAATAAGTGTACAATATCCAACCCTGTGAATTCATAGGCTACCGCAATAAATAATTACATGAGATATTTGAATGAATAAGGATGCCATTCAAATTTAGTCAAAAGCAGGCTTACTAAATCTAAGCAAATCCCCCATAGGTACATAAAGCACTTTCCAAATCTGTCTAGGAGCTCACGAATTGGAAAAATAAATTAGGAAAGCTAATAGGTGGTGGAAGGACAACTCATACATGCTTTTCATAGGAGAAAAGAGTGGAGGATGATGAGGACATAAAAACAAGTTAACTTCACCTAGTCAAGCTTTCCCAATTGCCTTAAAACTCAGAAAAAAGCAGGCAATAAAGCAGAAAAAGCAGACATGCGCTAGGGAGGTTAGGAATAAAGTATATTTGATTCCAATAGGTTTACCAAGTTCTCCATGACTCAAATTTAGCAAGTTTTACCACTATGGATGTGTGGAGGACAACTTGCATAAGGTGGAATATGGAAACTAGGCAAATAAGACAAAAATTGGATTAATTAATGTCTAAGGTAGCTAACTATGGGTTGATTATTCTAACAGAGCTCCAAGAGCATGTCATATATTATCTGATTCCAAACCTTATAGTTTCTAAGATCCATTATTCCCATGTGGAGAAGCTTTCCCTAGCTACCGTTCATGCGGTTCAAAGATTGAGACACTATATTCTCCTTTTCCATACCTTGGTGGTTTCCCATGTCAATATATTTCAGTTCATCCTCACTAGAAATATGATAGGGGGAAAGTATAATAAGTGGCTTGTCATCCTACAAGAATTCGATCTCGAGTTTGTCTCAGAAAAATAAAAAAAATCATTGATTTTTGCGGAGCTTATATCTGATTTCTTGAGCGAGGAGGAGGAGGAAACTTGTGAAGATACGTTTGTCGATGAGCACATCTTCTTGATCTCAACTTTGGATCCATGGTATGGGGACATTATCATATATTTACAAATGTTGAAGGTACCTAATCACCTTTCATGGTATGAACAATGACGATTATGTCACATTTCTAAGAATTACCTCATAGTGGATAACACATTGTACCACAGTGGGATATATTCCATTTTACATCATTGTTTAACTCATGAGGAGGCTGAGATTCTGCTGAATGATGGCCACAGAGGGGCATGTGGTGATAATTTATTTGGGATTTCTACAGCCCAAAAAATCTTTAGAGTGGGTTATTTCTAGCCGTCGATATTTAATGATTGTATTAATGCAATCAAAACATGCCACCCTTGCCAGGTGTTCGCACGTAATATGTGCTCGCGTCCTGCCCTGTTACATCCCATTATCCCCACTGGTCCCTTCACTAAGTGGGGCTTTATTTCATGGATTGAAACCCGGCTTCAGCTGGGGGGCATCATCATATTATCGTGGCTATTGGCTACTTCATGAAATGAGCTGAGGCTTTGCCTACAGTTAAATCCGACGATGAGATAGTGGCACACTTTGTATTCAATAGGATTATTACTCGGTTTGGTATTCCGAAAGAGCTTGTCACTGACCATGGTAGGAACTTTCAAAATCATATGATGGAAGAGTTGGCCTCGAAGTTAGGGTATAAGTAGGATCATTCTTCTTCTTATTACCCTCAAGTGAATGGACAAGTTGAAGCACTGAAGAAATCACTCAAGTCTATTCTCCAACGAACCGTCACACAAAGCAAGACCAATTGGCATATTATGTTATATCCTGATTTGTGGGCTTATAGGACTGTGGTTCAGACTGCCCCCAATTTTTCTCCATATTAGCTTGTACATGGAGTGGGGTTTGTATTTTCGATTGAGTGCAAGATCCCTTCTTTGAATCTAGACATAGAGCTCTTACGAGACACTTCTCCATTGGAGGAATGTTTGGTCCATTTAGAGCAGCTTGATGAGAAGCGTTGAGATGCTTTAGTGGCTTTAGAAGTGAATAAGCATCGCATTAAGTTCCAGTACGATAAATCTGTCTGTCCAAGGAGGTTTAGTAAAGGAGGTTTGGTCCTTTTCTAGGATCAAGCTAAAGAACCCTTGAGGGCAAGAAAATTCAACCCCATGTGGCATGGTCCTTATGTGGTTAAACGTGTGTTAGAGAAGGGCACTTATGAGCTAGTAGATTACGAGGGGACAGCCTTGGCAGAGCCTAGAAATGGGCTCTATCTTAAAAATCACTATGCATGATTTTCATCCAGGGCTGGCTATTGTATATTATTGTACAACATTTTGCATAGTTAGGTCTTTCTTATGGTGATCGGGTTTGTTGATTAGATTTTGTTTCTTATGGCAGATGTCAATGGAGTCTTCCATCTATATAGGATTTGTGGATGGTGCAAGCAGTCACACTCAACACTCATCCTCTGCTTATTGGGTGATTTATACTCCTATGGGTCAGGTATTGTCTTCAGGAGGTGTATGTTTACCAATGTCTATAACTTTAAAGCAGTTTTATTCTTTTTCAAGCTTTCCAAATATTTGAAAAAGTCCAAAAAAAAATTAAAAAACCAAAAATCCAGACAAGAAAAGATGTTATATTTGGTAGCAGTCGAGTCATGTCATCTTCAAACATAGCACTGTATATCACATCCATTGGTTGGGTTAATAGTTTGACTTTAGGAGCTGTACTTGTTTATCTGAGTTTATCTCCACCAATTGGTTAAGCTTCCAGTCCCTATAGAGCCTCTGTCGATGCTTTCCGTGTCGCAGAGATGTCCTAGTTTTGCATATCGAGTCTATGCTGCCTACATTCAATCACCATTTTCCGTTATGCTCTTGTTCGAAGGAAGTTGAAACCTGAGTCGGACATTTTTCAGTTATCTTGACTTTGCATGTTAGCCATTCCCGGTACAGTTACTTGTTTATGCACTTTATGATCGAGTCCTTCCACATTATACAACTTTGCTGAGTACCTGGTGTTGGATGAGGGGGGATTCCTTAATGTCCTCCTTCTAGCAGATTTCATCCCATTGACTTCAGATCATTTATTCTGGGATAGGAATCTAGAGTCATCTTTGAGTGCCTTGAGACTTGCAGTCATCAGTGGAAGGTTCTCTCACCATTGAAAGTTATTTGGAATACATCAATGTACCCTAATCGATGGATTCTCTCAAGTGTTTGAACTCAACACATTTATTCACACTTGTTAGTTTTCACTCTAGTACCTTGATTCCCATTTTCATTATTGGTGGGTGATCTTGCGTCTGTTAATGGTATAGATCAATGACCGGTACTCAGATGATGGACTACTATGTTCGACCTCGACACCTCTATTCACATAGTAGGACATTTACTCATAGCGATTGGTGTAGAAGACCTTCCAGATTGGTGGAATATCATATATGCTACCTCCTTGATCGTGACAGTGTTCATGAGATTTCAGCTCTCGTGATTTGATTCCAGTAGATGTCAGATATTTCCAGCCATTATGGAGATCTTGATCCATTGTATATCTTCAATATTCATGGATATCTTCATCATGGAGATTCTAATATATGTATATTGTACATGGCAATGACCACATATGTCATATTGTATCATTCCTATTCATGGCCATTGCACTCTTATGTATCTGGGACTACTATATGTATTCGTAGTTATATGCAGAGTTGTATCATTGTATAGTGCTGATTGTGTGGCTAGTTCTTCCACTGGGTTCTTCATCACTTCATTTCTGGGATGGACTTATAATGTATTTCGGCCATCATATGACCCCTCTGACCTCACACTTTAGGAGGCATCTATTATAGCTGATTTTACCACACATGGTGAATCACACTTTTATGGCCTTCCCTGTCCTTATGCAGACTCCTTAGACCCCATGGACCATTTTTGTTCCTTTGATGTTTCCTAGAACATCCCTAAAAACATGCTTAAATTTCCATACATTACTTTTAAACCATTTATCGCGTATATATGTGGGTTTGACCTCTAAAACCGTGTACATCGGGATGTGTGCAAAAATACAAATTCTTTTGGAGTTTTCCTTGATGTGGATCCGACTCACTTGTCTCCTGGCCTTCCATATTCCTTGATATAGCTTGGATTCGACCTTTCATTACCCCATTGATGAGATATATAAGGAACCCTTTGGATACATTGAAGGCATATGAGAAATTAAGAGCAAGAAAACTATAGTCCATTATTTCCAAAATTTGTGCTTGAGTCTGCATCCCCTTTGTCCCTTGGAGCACTTTTGTGTTCTTCCCAAACTTACCTTTTTCTTGTGAGCTTGATATCAAGAGATGGAGGATTTAAGTGGTGGATTCCCAAGTGGGGGACTCGGTTTCTCCGATTCGCAGACGTGCCGATAGAGGTTCTATTCATTGTAATCTCTAATTTTATATCAATAGAAATATCTTTTCCTGTCCAATAATGTGTGTTTGAATGAATATTTTATCCATGGATTATTTAAAATGCTTATATGTTATTTATTATATATGCTAGAGTAGATCTAACACAAATATATATAGTATGCTTGTCTTTTTATTGAATGTTGAGGAAGCAATTCATAAATTCAAGCTGAAGTTGGAAATCTCAACGGGGATCTACACCAACTGTCCAGAATAAGGTACGAATCGAGATCCTTTAGTGTTAGTGGTTTGGTTTCTCTTGCATATAGGAAATGATTTATTTCTGTAGTTAAGCTCTCTATTGTGGTACCCCAAGCCATAGGAATTTCTCTTCGTAACACCTATGCTAACCAAAAAGAAAGGGGAGAATTGTTTGGGTCCATACAGTTCAGTACAATATGCAAATTCCTATGCACAGCATGCATAACATTTTTTCATCATAGTCCACACTCCAACATACCCTCCAAGTTCGATTCGATCATCCTTCATGGGTATTATTCCCCACACAACAACGTGTCATTTGACACCATTAAATCACCGCCTAATTCCGCACTAACCACCCCTTAAGTATACATAGAAACCTAAATAGGAATTAAAAACTAAAACATGGTTTAACAAAGGATTAGGTTGAAGAAAAGTGAAGGGGCGGGGGGGGGGGGGGTTTTTAAGGTTTTACAAGGTTAACATGTTGTGACTTTTTCCCCTATCTAGGTTTAACAAAGAAGATATCTTATGGCTTGGGGTGGACCACAATAGACAAGATGACAACAGAAATGAACCCATTTCAAATAATTCTAAATATATAAATGAAACTAACAATAAGGTAAAGGAAGTGTACCTTATTCCTGACGTTAGAAGTAGATCCATGTTGAGAATTAGATACAATTTGTACCTACATATTTCCCTCAACAACACCAAGATATACAAGCTTGAGATATATAAACTCTTAGAATCTAATCTAGCATGTTAAATTCCAATACATAAACAAAGTAATTACATCAATGAATAATAATATTCATAATTACACGTGCAATGGAAGAGAAATGTATATTTCTATTAATATGAACATATATACAAATGAAAACATCTGTTGGCACCTCAATGAAATAGACAAAATTGAGTCCCTCCACTTGGGCCTCCACCACTTCAATCCTCCATACAAAGAAAAGCTCACAAATACAAAGGAAAGACTGGGAAATAGCACTAATGGCTTCTTCAAGGACAAAGGGATTCAAACTCAAGTATATAAGAATGGGGCATAATTCTAAAGTTCTTCTTCCTATAATGCTTCAAAATATCTCAATATATATCCCCTCAATGGGAAGTGAATGGTCAAAATGGAGTGTTTCACAGAATATGGAAGGCCAAGGATCAATTCATTGGTTAATTGATGGGGGGGCACTCCATATATATATATATATATATATATATATATATATATATATAGAAAAAATATTGATGTATGTGGGTGACAGTTGTGCAATCTGCGTATACATGGGTTGTAGACTTTTGACCTACGTATACATATAAAATGTCATTTTAAGGATTCCATTGGAGCATGATGGTAATGGTGAGAAAATGGGGGAAAAATGATTATTCATACGACCAAGGATATGCCCTCAAAGTATGATGTATCAGGTGTGGAAAATCATGCTATAATAGATGCTCCCTAATGTGTGAGGTCAGAGAAATACTTGATGCCTGAAATACATTATAATAGTCCTCAGAGTGGTGTAATGAAGACCCAAGTGGGAAAAACCATCCAGTTGTCAGTATAATACAATGATAGATATTTACATATGACTGCAGATATGAAGTATACATAGCATTTCTAGATACATAACAGTACAATGGACATGAATAGGAATACTAGACATATGGCATGAGTGGTCATCACCATCTACAATATACAGTGAAGTAAGGTCTCCATACTGAATGAAGACATCAAATGGTGACACTCAAATCTGGTCATGAGATATGGAATTTGATAGGTACTGGTACGATCGAGGAGGTAGCATATATGGAATCCCACCAAGCTTAGAGTTCTTCTAAAGAAATCATCGCTAGTACATGTCCCATCATACGAATAAAGGTGTCGCAATAGAACATGATGGACAATCATCTGATTACTGGTCATTGATGTATACCATTAACAGACGCGAGATATCCTACTGATAATGATAATGGGAATCAAGGTACAGAGTGCAAAAAAAACATTTCAGTAGATGTGTTGAGGTTAAACACTTAAGAGAATCCATCCATCAGGGGATGTTGGGCTATGGGTAGACCCAGGTTTTATCCTTTTATCTTCGCACCAACAAAATACCCACAGTGTTGGCCCTTTCGGAAACAACCTGTGAACAGGTTGCAGTCTCACCCGAAACAGCTATGGGGTGCTGCAGAATCAGGTTTCTACAAGCAGAAGAGGGATATTACTGTACCTTTACCCTTAACAAATATTAATCATTCAACATAGAGCTTCGACAGTTACTTAATTAGCTTTGCAGTTTAGATAAACAGACAGTTACTTGCATAACCCTTAACTAGGAATTCACAGCGAAGTTATTACTTAACAATATATCTCACTTTATCATTCACCTAATTATCAAATGCATAAAAAAGAAACAAAACAACAGAAACCACCACGACACAAGATATATTTGGTTCACCCCTAGTGTAGGGGCTACGTCCACAGAACTGCGGTAATATTCAATTTTTTATAAACACATAGTTCTGATCTACACACTCAGCTGCAGATCTCCTTAGCAATCCTAAACTGTGCACTCAGCTGCAGCACCTTTCTTCCTATACCCTCTACCCACTCAGCTGCAGAGGTCATCCACGCACTCAGCTGGGACCTAACCTTCCTACAAAAACCCTTTGCGCACTCAGCTGCAGAGGTCATCCATGCACTCAGCTGGGACTTAACCTTAAACCCTAAAACAGGTCTTTCTTCCTTCGCATCAAATCATTATACATTAAAAGTCTCAAAATCCTAACCTCACTTCTTTACATAAGTGCCTATTTATACAAGTGCACTATTACAATACCATGGAATTAAACCATGGGCTTAAAAACCATGAGTTTAAACCATGGGTTATTTACAAAAAGAGGGGCTTCGACCCAACCTCGACACCCCTAATACTATTTTGTGCCACAACTCTGCTTACAAGCTTCGCACCAAAACCGCAGGGTTGCCAAAACTAAGGACCTTTAAGGTCGGAGCCCCAACAGGCCCCTACGACTCACTAGTGTCCCGTCCCGGGACACTCTGCTTTAGTGTCACCACCATAAGGACCTCCGATGCATCCTGACACCAGTTTCAACAGAGCGTCGAACCTGCGACCTTTGATAGAGTTTCTTCCACCACCTTCGACACTTCCAACAATCTACCACAACTCTCTGATAATAGCTTCATTATAGTCTAGTATCCAATTTCAAATGTTCGTGGTACTTAGACTCTTCTTCTTGGTACTACGTCTGATCAGGGGGTGTAGGCTTGTCTCTGTACTTCTTTAATCTACTTCCGTTCACCATGGAGGGTAAAATTTCTCCATCCAATTTAACTAACTGAACTGCGCCACCATCAGTAACTTTCATAACTATGTATGGTCCTTTCCAATGTGTCTTGAATTTACCTAAGAACTTCATGAATTTACTATCATACAAGAGCACAAGATCACCAATCTGGAATTGCTTCTTCTTAATGTGTCTATCATGCCATGCTTTTTCTCTGGCTTTCTGCACTTGCTGCTGGAAACCTGCAATGAATTTGCCTTCTTGTAGTTCCAGTATCTTTACCAACCTTTCATTCAACATAGCTGGATCATCCATCTCTATGAAGTCAGATATTCTGAGGCTAGGAACAATGTATTCCATGGGCATAACTGCTTCTTATCCATATACCAGCCTAAAAGGTGTATGGCCTGTCAACTTATTGCAAGTGGTTCTATAAGCCCATAATACTGCTAGAATTCTGAGATCCCAATCATTTCTATTGACATTGTAAACCTTGGTCAGAGCATGCTCAAGAATCTTGTTAAAGGCTTCGACAGTTCCATTTGCTTGGGGATGGTAGGCGGTACTCTTCTGATGATATACTTGAAATTCTTCAGTCAATGCTTCAATAGTCTTATTCAGAAAATGTGATCCTTGATCACTCATAAGAATTCTAGGACATCCAAACCTTGAAAAAATATTATCAAAGATGAACTTCGCAGCTGTAGCAATGCTACATTCCTTGACTGGTTGAGCTTCAGCCCAATGAGTAAGGTAATCAGTTGCTATAATAATTTATCTTGCTCCAGATTTCTTTGCAGGGGGATTGATTGGTCCAACAAAATCAATAGCCCACTTGTCAAATGCTTGTAAAGTTACCTATGGAATCAGAGGCATCTCATCCCTCCTGGATGGTTTGGCTATCCTTTGAAAGATATTGCATCTGTGGCAATACTCTCTTGCATCCTTATGAATCGTAGGCCACCACAATCCTGCTGTTAGAATATTTTGTGTTGTAGCTTTTCCTGCATAATGACCTCTTGCTGCTCCAGAATGTGCGTCAGCCAGAATCAATGGTTTTTCATGCTCCGTAACACATCTGCGTAGTATTTCATATGGTCCCATCTTATATAGCTATCCTACTATCAAGGTAAAGTCAGCTTCTCTAACCACCAGCTGCTTCTTCTACTGTGTTGTCATCTCAGAGGGTGCAAAACCTATAGACAAGTACTGAACAATATCCTGAAAATAGTCATCAACCATCTGGATGGCAAACAACTGGGCATCAGGGAGACCTTCGTCCAAACTAGTGGGTTCTTCTCCTGATTCGAGCCTCGACAAATGGTCAGGCCCCAGGTTAAGTCTTCCTGGCTTAACTATGATCTCAAAGTCATACTCCTGAAACAAAATCAGCCTTCTGCATATCCTTCCACCTAACAAAAGCTTGTTAACCAAATACTTCAAAGCAGAATGGTCAGTGAACATCTTAAAATGAGATCCTAACAAATAATGTCGAAACTTTTGCAAGGCATAAACCATAGCTAGACCTTCTTGTTCTGTCGTAGTATAATTCTTTTCTGCTGTGGACAATTTTCTACTTGCAAAAGCAATAGGGTGATCAATATTACCTTCACCTGACTGAGCTAATACGACACCTAGAGCAATGCAAGATGCATTGACATGAACATGAAACTCCTTATTCCAGTCAGGGAATACTAGGATAGGGGCAGTTACCATCTTTTCCTTCAAAATGTCCAAGCTTTCCTGACATTCAGGTGTCCATTCAAACTTGATATCTTTATTCAATTTCTTTTCCATAGGGGCTGTAATCTGAGCATATCCTTTGATGAATTTCCTGTAATATCCAGTATGACCAAGTGTAGTGTGAAGTTGCTTAACAGACGTTGGAGGTGGCAAGTTCACAATAATGGCTATCTTCGCAGAATCCATCATCAATCCTTGCTTGCATACAATGTGGCCTAGTAGAATTCCAAAAGGTGCACAAAATATGCATTTCTTCAGGTTCAATGAAATCTGATGTTGTCTACACTTGTCTAGCATAAGTATTAAACTGGATATATGATCTTTCAATAATCCAAATATAGCCCAATCATCAAAATAAACTTATAAGAACTTATGAATGAATTCCTTAAATGCAGATATGACTACTCTAGAAAACATAGCAGGTGCATTCTTCAATCCAAAAGGAATAACTGTATACTGAAAAGATCCCATTTCTATAGCGAAGGTTGATTTATGTCAATCCTCTGGAGCAATTCTAATCTGATGGTAACCTGAAAATCCATCAGTGAAAGAATACACTTCTTGACCTCCAACATTGTCTAAAACTTCATCTGTAAAGGGAGTAGGGAAGGGATCATGTAAGCAGGCATCATTCAGCTTCCTCAGATCAACACAGATTCAGATTTCACCCTTGGTCTTCTTTTCTTATACCACCATAGGGCTGACCCATTAGAATTCTTCTACAGGCTCAATGATTCTTGTAGTGAGCATCTTATCTAGCTCCATCCTGACTTTTTCTTTATACTTAGGGTTCAGCCTATAAGGATGCTGCTTCATAGGCTTCGCATCCACTTTCAAGGGTATTTTTATCACTCCTATATCACCAAGGATACCTTTCATTTCTGAGAACTTCGGCGGAAATAAGTCTTGATACTCATGGAGAAGTTCAGTCACTTTTCTTATGATTTCTTCGTCCCAATAATCTCCAATGGTAGCGTACTTAGGCATTTCTTCTGATCCAATATTTACTTTCCTTGTCTTCAAGGGTTGAGTTACTGCAGGGGATTCAATTGCTGGTCCATGTACTTCGCAATGTCCTTCTAACTCAGGAATATTGATGTTGTGAGGGTCATCATCTTCATCAATGGCGAGGTTATAGCATTCTACTGCATTAGCTTCTTGTTCCTTCCAATTAGGTTGGTACTCGGCTATGTCTTTATCATCAAACACCTTAGTATTGATCATCCTTAAAGCTGCATCTAAAGTAGGGCAAACCTCATTAATAGAAAATGTAAGCACAAAACTATCAACAAGACTATCCCAACTTACAGTACCATGGCGAAGCTCCACCTCTGCATACCAATTCTTTGCTACAGGTTCAAGAGTGTGTATAAACCTATGTACCCATTCTTCAGAAGGTACATGCTTCCATGCTTCATAACATTGCTCCAAGTGTTCCTGAGGGCTAGTCTTACCGTCAAATCTACTTCGCACCTCCTGAGGCTGCTCTCTGAATATCAGGTGAAGAAACTTTTGACAAGCTTCCCAAATATGAATAAACTTCTTATAACCATTCCACCATCTGGAAGTTGTGGATCTGAATACTAAATCTAGAGTCTCCATTTTCTGTGAATCTGGTACCTGCTCTAAAAATTGCACAATAAAATATGCTGGGTCTGTCAAGCCATCAAAAATAGGTAGGACTCTTGTCTGTGAGATAAGCCATCTGAGAGAATTACTAATTCTTGGACGTCGATGTCCATGTATCTCATACAGTCTATTCTTCCAGTTCTCTAGGCCGTCATCTGAATCAGTCATGCAAGAGCTATCACACTTCCAATCCATTATACCTTCAGTAGTAGGGTTAACATAGTCTTCTTCTTTAGCTGTGATGTTGTAAATATGATCTAAAATATCCAGATCTTCATCTTTGACTAGCTCTGTATACCTTTATCCTTGAGAAGGGTCCAATGGTACTATGACTCTCAGGCCTTTTCGTTCGAAAGTCATCTGTCTGTTCTTAAGGTTGATTACTGCATCATTTTCTATTGCCCATTCAATTCCTAGCAATGCTGGATAGCAGTTGCTATCATCAATTATTTCGATGACTTCAAAATCTGCTAGGGTACTGACTCCATCAATATCCACTGGTACACTTGGGAATCTTCACAAGGGCACAATCTTCTGCTGATTCGCTAATATTAACTGTATAGGGGACCACTCAAGCTTAGGTTTTCCCGTTTGTTCCTAAGTCTGCCTAGTTAGGACATTCACTTTTGATCCTAGGTCTAAAATAATATCAGTCATGTCATAATCTCCTATCTGAGCATGCAATCTCATTTCTCTTCCAATCCTTATAACTCTATTAACATTTTTTCCTTTATCAGAGCTTCGCTGAGATTTGCAAGATTAGAGAACTTTCTGTAACTCATTCAAAGCACTCTGATTTCTTAATAGCTTCATACAACTCTGCAAAAATGAGGCTAGTGTACTTAATTGATCCGGCGAAGCTTCTTGGGGCTGCGACTGCTGTTGCATAGTTGCTACTGATGTTCTGGAATCAACAAAGTCTTTCTTGGATTCCATAAATGTTTCTTTTTCTCTGCCAACATCAAAGGCTGGAATTTTCTCTGGGGTCTTGCGGACCCAAGCCTCAACAGATTGTTTCTCCGTATTCTGCACTTGCATCGTGGCTCCACTCCTTGTAGCAACATTGAGAGTTGGGGAAGGTATTTTCTCTACGGCAATCATCTGAATATTCTGAGTAGGAGCACTATTTATTTCTTGTATCTTAGCTATCAACTGTGGACATTGCTCAATCACATGATCGACTGCTTTGCAATATCGACATGTCATAGTTGGGTTCTGACAGTCTCTAGCTACATGGCCTTCCTGATTATAGTTATAGCATATAACCTAGCTTCGACCTCGTCCAGGCATACCACCACGACCTATGAAAGTACCTCGACCTGGGTTACCACCATGGTAGCCATATGCATCATTACCTTGTGCCTCATTTTGTACCCTATAAGAATCATAGGTTCACTCTCTCATGAGATCAAAGCTAAGACATTCATCTTCATTATGTCCTACTGACTTACAGAACTTGCAGTAGGGATTCTTAGGTACTTGAACATATCTTTGTAGCAGATATAAATATTCAGGTTGATGCTAGCCAGTTGTTCGACAGATCTCACAATAGAGAACAGCAGGGTTAAATGGGATTGGTGCACCAGTATTCAGGTAATTTTGTAGTGCAGGGCACTATTCTTTGTCATGAAATTCTATCTTGCATCGCGTACACCAAAATTCTTCACGAATGGATTTTCCTTTTTTCATGTCGCACAGCTCCAAGGCCATTTCTGCCAACTACGCCTGTATCTGGGCTATGCCAGAATTATCTCCGACAGGAGTTGTTTCTAGTTTCATGGCAATTTCCAATGCTTCTTGTTGATCGGCAACCTTCTGTTGCATAAGCAGAGTCCTGATATGTGGCAACAGTGCTACAATGAACCATTATTTATGTTTCTCTGGTCCAATATTGAAGCTAACTTGATCCAGTAGAACCTTGGACCTCTGATCAAAGTGCCAAACTGAATCACCTCGCTTCTGCTGAATTTCCTTTAGTTCGGTTATAGACTGTGACTCTGATTTAGGCTTCTTAAATTCTTTAATCATGGATTTTTTAATATCGACCAACACATAGTTCTGGGTGCTGGAAAACTTCATGAACCAGGTCAAGGATTGGTCTCTAAAAGACGCGACCAGTTGCGTTGTTCTTGTATTCTGATCCATAAAGTTCTTAGCAGTCCAAACAGCTTCGCATAAGAACCAAAACTGCTCTGGATCCTCTGATCCAGTTCCTCTAAATACTGGGAGCTTGATATCATCATTTACATGGGCCATAGCAGATCGAGGGGGGGTGGGGAGGGGGAGGAGGAAAACTGGTAACAGGGGGGGGGGAACTTGCTGAGGTATACTGACCTACGACAGGACTACTCGGGCTAGGGTTACTTTCAGACTGCGACGGGTTCTCAGGGATGACAGATCTTCACTACAGAGTGATAGGAGGGTTTCTAACGAAAGGGGTTTCCTCAGATTCAAACTCTTCTAGGATTAAAGTGGTATAATCAGTATTCTGTCCTAGGTTAAGGGATCCAAAAGTTCTCTTGTATCTTTTACCACTTCGAAACAAAACCACTTTGCTCATCGAAATCACTTTCACTTGCAAACATAGGTTAGTAGTACTAATTCTAGCAATCTAACTCAATAAGAAATATGTTGTTTTTGGCCAAAACCATTTTAATTCTCAAACTAGGTGAGTTCAAGTACTTACCCCTTGGTCCTTTGAGGAACTGTCTTTCTACTTCACTGAAAGAAGTATGTGTGTCGATGGCGAACTCCGTCACAAATTCTTCAAGGGTTCGCGTTGTCCAGAAGTCAACGGCTCTAGATACCATGTTGTTCACTCTTTTCAACAGGTTAATTCTTTCTGGGGTCTAGGTAGGAGACTGATCTTCTTGGAAGTTTGTCCTTATTTCTGTCAACCTAGATAACCGCTGGTGAAATTCTATGTGGATACTACCAAAGAAAATTTCCTAAATATCAGCAAAAATGTACCTTTGCAAAAAGTTGTCTGAGCTACGACGAGGATCCTTATTTTCTTGTTCAACAAATTTTAGATAGGTATCTTCGATCCAGTCACTGATTTCTTTTACTGAGGGCCTCCAAAACATATCCCTCTAGGTACGATGTAAATCCCTCTTGAGCAGATACTATTCAACCGGCAACAAAACCAATTTGTTGGGCTATGGGCAGACCCAAGTTTTATCCTTTTATCTTCGCACCAACAAAAGACCCACAGTGTTGGCCCTTTTAGCAACAACCTGCGAACAGGTTGCAGTCTCACCCGAAATATCTATGGGGTGCCGTAGAATCAGGTTTCTGCAAGCAGAAGAGGGATATTACTGTACCTTTAGCCTTAACAAATATTAATCATTCAACACAGAGCTTCAACAGTTACTTAATTAGCTTCGCAGTTTAGATAAATAGACAGTTACTTGCTTAACCCTTAATTGGGAATTCACAGTGAAATTATTACTTAAGAATATATCTCACTTTATCATTCACCTACTTATCAAATGCATAAAATGGAAGCCAAACAACAGAAACCTCCATGACACAAGATATACGTGGTTCACCCCCAGTGTAGGGGTTATGTCCACATAACTATAGTAATATTCAATTTTTTACAAACACACAGTTCTGATCTGCGCACTCAGCTATAGATCTCCTCAGGAATCCTAAGCTGCACACTCAGCTGCAGCACCTTTCTTCCTACACCCTCTGCACACTCAACTGCAGAGGTCATCCATGCACTCAGCTGGGACTTAACCTTCTTACAAAAACCCTCTACACACTCAGCTGCAGAGGTCCTCCACGCATTCAACTGGGACTTAACCTTAAACCCTAAAACAGGTCTTTCTTCCTTTTCATCAAATCATTATACATTAAAAGTCTCAAAATCCTAACCTCACTCCTTTACATAAGTGCCTATTTATACAAGTGCACTATTACAATACCATGGACTTAATCCATGGGCTTAAAAACCATGAGTTTAAACCATGGGTTATTTACAAAAAGAGGGGCTTCGACCCAACCTCGACACCCCAAAGACTATTTTGTGCCACAACTCCGCTTACAAGCTTCGCACCGAAATCGCGGGGTTGCCAAAACTAAGGACCTTTAAGGTTGGAGCCCCAACAGGGGAAATTGATGTATTTCCAAATATATCGATGGTGAGAGAACCTGCTAGTGATAAATGGAAGTTTCAAGGAAATCAATGGACTTTAGATCCCTATTCCAAAATAAATGGTTTGAAGTCGATGGAATGGAATCCACTGGAAGGAGGGAATTAAGGCATCCCCCATCAACCAACGTGAGGTACAAAACAACACTGGATAATTTAGAAGAACTCGGACAAACAATATGTTCACAAACTAGTAACAAATGTATCAGGAATGGACGAAATGAAGAGAAAAGATAATTGAGTGGTCGAATCAGGCTAAAATTTCCTTTGAACAAGAGAATAAGGAAAATGAATACTCGTAGGAAACATAGACTCAAAATGCATACTGGGACAACTTTGTGACACATGAGGCATCAACAGAGGCTCCATACGGATTGGAAGCATAACTAGTTAGTGGAGAAAACTAACAATAACAGGTACAACTCCTAAGGTCATACTAGTAACCCAACCAATGGATGAGTGGACTGTGCTCAGTTCGAAAGAAGTACGACATGAGAACTTCCAATAGAAGGTGATATCATTTCTCGTCCCATTTCTTATGTTTTATAATTTTTTTGGTAATTTTCATATTTGAAAATATTGAATAAGAATTAAATTGCTTATAGTACACTAAGGAGGAAATGAGTGTCATAAGAAAGAAAACTAGTTCCAAGTAGTGGAACATGCCTGTGCTAGATACAAGGAAGCATATGCAGGATAAGGACACTCAGGGGGATGTCTCCTCCGGGCATGGGATAATTAAGTTGTAGAAGATATATGAAAGGTTAGCTAGGATTGAGGAAAGCTTGAGATATCTGGCTTATAAAAGTGAAGCAGGGAGACAAAATAAAGCTAAATATGACAAGAAAATGCACACATGCAATTAAAACTTGATACAAACGAGAGTCCCAATAGAATATGGCTATCATAAATTTCAAGAAAGAGTATAAATTTCTTTGCTCGAAGGCATGGCGGGACTACAAGGGACTCCCAGACCTAAGGTTCGATTCTCAACATGGGAATCAAATGACAAAGCAAGATATAACTAGGGAACCCATGATAAGGAAAGATCTACCACTTAGGTAATACCACTTCTAGTAGCAGTATGAAGGTTCTTGAACATCACAAAGTGGATTCATGCCTATGGTTAAGGTGGAAAGGTCATAGGATAGTTTAAAATTCATGCAAAAAAATGGTCATGTCCTATATGATAGTTTAGTATTATACCTGCCATAGGCATGAACGAGTCAAAGTATTGTTGAAATCACACCACAAGGGGTTCATACACAACAATATTAGGGAAAAAAATTGGAAATAGTTAATAAGAAATCCAAATTATAGGCATAGTGGGTAATTGTTTTTGAATTTTTTAATAAATAGTAAAAAATGAAAATTTACCATACCATTTAGTTTTTTTACCCATAATAGTGCATTTGGAGCTAGTTGGACCATGATATTTCAAATGAATATTTTAGAAGATATGTGCCATGAAATCCACATCCATCAGGACAAGGTAATTCATAATCACATTTAATGCTTTAATTTTGAGTTTTAGTGGTGAATTTTCATGCATGGGGCATCCAAAGATGCTGATCCTATCCCACGTAGGTCACAGTTCATAGGGTCATGTATAGGTTTGGATGTACATGGGAAAAGGAAATCCTTCTCATTTACATATGCTCTTGTTATAAGGAACAATCAGGTACAGGACCAGGTATGTCCAAATTCATGGTGAAAACTCACAAAATATTTATTTTCCTTGGCATTATCGTTTTGGAATGGAGACAACGTGAGCATGAATATGTTGATAGGGAAGTTCTTGGTGACATTATTGCTAAAAAATACTTAAGAAGGTGTGGTTTGTATAAATTTTGTAACCTTGGGGGTTTGAGGGCCCAACCAAGACTACTACAATTGTTCGTGTATTATTGGGATCCAGACACAGAGGCCTTCATTTTGGATGGTATTCAATTGAGAATAGAAGTACAAGACATCTACTTCATTATAGGACTATCCCATCGAAGATAGGTAGTAAACCTATGAGATCGTGGAGTGAGAGGAGGACTCACTATTGAGGAGTACATAGCTTTGTATTGCATTCCTGACAAAGAAAAGATTAGAAGTCAAGTTCTGGTAAGCACTATCTAGATTCTTAGTCTCAAAGTGATAGTTTTGATAATGGGAAGAATAGAAAGTTTGACATCTCTTAGTCAATCATCGTGACCTCTCATGTTCTACTCAGTAGAGTGCATGAGACCTATGGTATATTGCTGGAGCATAGGATTGTTGAGCACTGTGAAACAACAAGACTAACTGCAAGCTGGTTAAAATAAATAACTTTGGTTACACCAGCATTTGAACACTTTATTCTTTCATAGGGTATCGAGTCTCAGCCGTAGAGTTGAGGTTGCTCCTCATAGTCTATGAGATCTGGCCTAGACCCACTAGGCAGAGGTGATTCAGAGGTTAGGGGGAGGTAGTACACCCACTCATTTACCACTTGAATTCTTCCACTGGTGGTGGTGATAGGCCATTTCCAATAATGGCTATCCCTATGCAAGAATCGACTTCCATGGAGATCTTAACATGCCACTACCACCAAGGTATGCATACAACAATATAGGTAAGATCCCATTTATGTGGTTTTTTTAGATATTTTTTTTATATTTTATATTATTAGAAATCAAAAACATGTTTTCGGTGGTATAAAGTATTGACATTAGGTTTATGTGCGCAAACGTGGGTCCATGACAACTAGATGGTTTCCCTCAAAATCGACGAAGGGGACTAGGTGACGAGATGATCGACATTGATGTCAAGCAGACACTACAAAACATACATGGAAACATCGCCCAACTGACACACAAGATACCCATGGTGTAATTCAAGGACTTGCAGGAGGCTATGTATAGTGATGTAGTGGGGGTACCCTGTCCATGGGTAATGTTTTTCATGCGGTTGGCCAATGATTGTATGTTATCATGATCATCACCTAGGCCCACATGCATAGTAGACATTTTGTACTATCACACCATTTTTGAACTCTATTTCGAAATAAAATCATATAGTGACTGATTCGATATACTTACAGATGTATTTAAATGTGAATTTTTTTTAATGTTCATGTCACGTCCCCTCCCACCTTAGAGGAGAAACATGACCATAGTTCCAAAAATTTGATGAATGAGAATCCAACTTGAATTTCAATCTATTCAAGTATGTGTATAAATTTTCCAACTTCCCAATAGCAGCGAAATTGATCCTTCTAGTGATCCATTCGACGATTTACGAAGAAAAATATCAGAGGAGATCAAATGACGGAGAAATAACGTGATAGAAATCGACGGTCACCATATATTCCACATCTGGAAACATATCAATTACTGTGAATCAACCCGCAAGAATCAACAGTGTGGAAATCTTGAGTTTACAGAATCGAGGAAATATGGAAATTATGATCCCGCATTTCGCATGCGAAATATACCATTGCGGAAAGAAAAGTTGTGGAAATAGAGATCTTCATATCCATCTCCCACATCCTGCATCCCACAAGTTGCGAAAAGGAGAGTTGTGGAAGGAAATTTAATGAGGAATAGAATTTACATAAGGACGTTTCCGCATCCCGCATCCCACAAATTGTGGAAAGGAGAGTTGGGAAAGGAAATTCAACTTGTTAACAGAAGTCTTGGGACGATCTGATAATTTAGGACATCATCAATACAACAATCTAAGCCCCATAATTTAAGAATGCATTGAAATAATAAAATACACAAATGCATACAATTTTGAATTATACAGAGGAAGAAATTCATCAATTCAACACATTAGGCATGTTCATCATATTTGCTTAAGCAAATACAAAGAAAAAAATACCTTTCTTGAAATAATTTTTTCCCACAACTAACTATGCTACTGTAACTTTCCACCCAACCATAGGCCAATGTGCTCATCAATATCTCAGCAACACTACCACCCCCGAGCTTGGCATGATTCCCACAAGGAATAAGGTAACACTAGAAGACTCACACATTGCCAAGTATACAACAAAAAATCAGCCAAGCCAACACAACTGGGTTTATTAGACTACAAAAAATAAGGCAATATACAGTAGGGTGTATCACACTGCATTCATTCAAGCCAACATTCACAAGTCCAAACACAATAAGACACAACCAAGCCAATAGATGGGTTTATCGAGCTATTATCCAAGCCACCGTTCAAGTTGGGTTTATCGAGCTTCTAAAGCAGCAGACAGGAAGAAATGCTAAGCTAGTGAGCTCATCCACAGAGCTAAGAACATATTCACAAGACCTATTTGACCTGGCATCCACATTTCCTACACACCCAACATAAGGAAGTGTCCATTTCTCTACTCCACAATCCCGCAGGCTACACCTTCCCTTCCAGTGCTCTTCAGGATGTGCAAAGCAGATTCACCAGCCACTCTTATCTTATTGTGGGGTTCCACACTAGGTTTATCAAGCACATTCTACATCTCTTCCACTCCTAAGTCTTGTATATAGTTGACACCAAAACCAGGGTGCACATCACAACAAACCACAAGGAGACACACCAACACATGCTTCACTCTGATACACAAAGTAAGAGGGTCTCATAACACTCACTAGTACAAAATGAGAAATTAATGACTAAAAAAATGACTAAAATCAGGCTATAAATGACTATTTTTGAGTCGATGACTAATAGTAGATAATTTCCACTATCTTATAGCTAGTCATATTTCACTAGTCATTAATAACTTGATTTAGTAGTCATTGATTTAGTCATTGATAGACAATGATTTAGTCATTGATAGCCAATTCTATAGTCATTGATAGTCAATGATTTAGTCATTAATTTAGTCATTGTTTTAGTCATTGATAGTTAATGATTTAGTCATTGATTTAGTCATAGATTTAGTCACGGATTTAGTCACTGATTTAGTCATTGATTGCAACAATTAATGACCAAATATACGACTAAATAAACTACTGGATGTTAGCATATTAATGAATAAGCTAAATACGACTAAGATACAAGAAATTAGCTACTAATAGTCGTATATATGCGAATTTAGTCATTTTTGTAGTCACAAATTTATGATAGGGCACAAAGGAATCGAACCACCAACCTCCTGCCTATAATTAGGTAGGTTCTCTACCATTGAGCTAGCACCCTTTAAGAAGTTGTTATTGCTTGAAAATGATGATATTCAAACAAATTTATGATAGATAGAAATCTACAAACTACATAATTACTACTATTACAACTTACTAGTAACTAGTATTTATGATAAACTAATTCCTGAACGCTATGTACAATTTTCCCTGTAACTAAAATTAGCATAAGGAAAAATGTAATGCTTTTCATTGTATTGTGTAAATTATTGAAACCATGAAATAAAGAGAAACATGTATTTTAGTGTATTGAAATAATGAAATAAAGAAGAGCATGTGCTTTAAACATTTTAAGAAACTCTCGTAAACTTATATATAATTAAAAATATAACAATCACATAAATAAGATGCTACATAGGAATTCCAATGGAATATACAAAATAAAAAAAATTATAGGTTGTCCATCAAGTGGATCATCATCATCAATATACATCTTAAATGGATGTTAAAGTGTTTGATGAATATCCTAAAGTTGGATCTATGTACATTGAATGTTCTACATATTACAACATTGATGTGTCAAAAGAGAAGATATTGAGGAAACCTTCTATGAAGAGGAGGTGAATCTAAATATCCATGCAAGGGAGCTGAGAGAAAATGATGAGTGGTAGGTATTTGATGTTCTACTAGAGTTGGAAAATGATGATAATGCAACAATAATATATTGTGCATCCAAGTATGTAGAGTCCCTGGAGGACATACCCATGAGGAAAAGAGTTTAATGAACACTTTTCTTGTTTATGAATGTGTTGATTAGGGGAAGGAAGAAGCAACCCCATTGAGGCTATAAGTAAAAGGAGAACAACATTAATATTGCTATAGATTTTAAAGAAAGTTTTGAAGGAGAGGGCAATGATGTAATTGTGGTAAAAGAGGAAGAGGTTATAGCCCTTAGGGAGGTTGTAGAAGATAAAAAAAAAGGTTAATATAACAACCGTTTATAGCAACTTCTCTGTTAGGATCCCTTCCTGTAACTCCATTACATGCGCAGTTAGATGGATTACTAACAATCATCAGGGCTAATAAATATCTTCAACTATATACATCCCCTGAGTAATTAAATGATTTCTTTCAACTTATATACTTCTATAATAACCTTGCTTTTGAGGTAAATTCCAGCAACAATAAAAGCGAATGAACCTTCAATTACGCCCAATGAAACTAGGACATTGCAACAAGAAACACTATGATCCGGTGGATTATTCATTTTCAAATTACACTGGTCCAATATGGTACAATGGTATTTAATCTATGGTTCAAAGAACATAACATATGTTTTAACTCATATATAGTGTGACAGACATATCGCACCTGCTGTGACATACGTCGCACCTACTGCGACAGACATATCACACTGGCTGCGACATACATATCGCCTTTGCTGTGACAGACATATCGCACTTGCTATGACATACGTCACACCTGCTACGATAGACATATCACATTGGCTGCGACATACATATTTCCTTTGCTGTGACATTGTGAAGATAGTGGTGACATCAAATGGTTACATTACATCTGACGCTATGGTATGGTGCAACATATGTGCATAACGGTCATTGCAACGTGTTGTGAGTCAACATATGTGCATGGAGTTGGTTGTAACATTTCGGGAATTGTGAACGTCGTGGTACCATAACGCTTGGGTAGCAATTTGACCGAATTGCATGGTTCAGTTTTAGCATATGATTGTAACGTTGATAGAGAAGATAATAGCTGTGGTCTGCTATGGCTCCTCTTGCTAAGTGCTTAAATAGAGGATGCTGGCCACCGTTTGGGGGGGGGATACTCAGTTCATTCAAAGCACAGTACATCATTTCTCTGTTATGTGAAGCTCAGAGAGTTTGCTGTAAAGTGTTCTGATGCTGTTACTATGGAAGTCGACATTCTCTGTCATACTTTGGTTTTCTTTGCCTTACGAAGGTTGATTGTAATTTCTAGAGAAAGGTCTTAAAGACTTTGTACATAATTCTATTTACAGTTGCTGAAGTTGTTTCCAGAACCATTTTGTACCATTTTTAAGAGATTAATTGGATCGGTACACATTGGAGAGGGACCCGAAGGTGTAGCCCTATGGAGGGGGTGAACTCCGTTATCAACTTCTGTTTGTGACTCTTTGTTTTAGTGTTTTCTCATTTCTATTTCAATTTGGCTGTTTCATTTCCTGTTTAGTTTGCTGTTATATCAGATTTCAGCATTTAATTAATTGTTAAAGCTATTTGATGAATTCAGCAACCTGATTAACGCATTCTTTAAATAAACTTTTAATGCACTCAAGTTGAGGTCCGACGGATCATGTTTGGTATCAGAGCAGGTTAACTGCTTGTGCAAGTTTGTGAATGCTTACCAGCTCCAAGTTAAAGCTTGGTGAAGGAGAATTAATTGAAGTAGATCTTGAGATTGGCTCAAGGAGAACATTCTCAAGAACCATGTCTTCTCCACAAGGGGAAGAAGAAGGACATCCAGAATGGGAAAAACCTGTTATGTCAAAAACTGAGTATCTGGAGGCTTTTATGAGCATGAAATCCATGATGGAAATTCTACTCGATGAGCAAGCAGAAAGGAAGAAGAAAGAAGAAGGATCTTCATCCAGAGATGCAGAAATGAAGAAGGAAGAAAAAGGTAAAGGAGTAGGAGGTGATGGTGATCCTCCTAAAACCCATCAAACATTCTCTTCTTCTCATACTTCTCATTCAAGTCCTAATATCCCTTATTTCAAATTGGATGTGAAATTTGAATTACCTATTTATAATGGAGATTTAGATGATGAAAAGTTAGACAATTGGATCAAGAAGCTTGAAGTATTTTGCAGGGTGCAGGGCATTACTGATGACCCTTCCAGGATTCAATTGGCCACTTTGAGAATGAGTGGAATGGCTCTTACTTGGTGGGAGAGCAAGATTCAACAAGATATTCAAAAGAATGGTAAAATTATTTCAGTTTGGAATGAATTCATTGAAGTATTAAGGAAGCAATTTTATCCTTTAGGTCATATGCAACAATTAATAATGAGCTGGAAAAATTTTAGACAAGCTAAAGGACAAAGCATTCAAGAATATACTCATGAATTTAGGAAGAGGGCTATTTCATTGAATGCTGCATTGGATACACATGAAACTCTTCTTAAGTACATTGGTGGTATGCATTCTTATCTGCGACATACCTTGTTGATGTTTAACCCCAGTACCTTGGATGACGTATGTGTTCAAGCTATACATTTAGAAGCCAGGGGTAAGCATGCTAATGATACTTTTGTGAAGAAGTCATTTAAATTTGATAGCAAATCGAAAGGTCAATACAAGGGGAAAAAGAAGACGGCTACTGTTAAGAAAGAGGGTGAGAATCCTACATCTTCGCATTGTCAGAAGGGACATGATGTCTCTAAGTGTTGGAAACTTCATCCAGAGTTAAGGCCAAAGAAGTTCGGAGGAAACAAGGATAAAGGAAAATCAAAATCTACTGCAGCAGTTATTCAAGACTTGGGGTCCAACTCCGGTGATGAAACAAAGGTTATAGCTATCGAAATCCAGGGTAAGAATAAAAGTACCTCACTTCCCATTGATGAAAAATCAATTTCTAGTGCAAGTACAAGTTTGCCATCTACTTCTAAGCAAAATGATAAAAATAGAAGTGCACTGTTTCATGTTCGTGTCATTACAAATCACACAAAGATTGATACATTGTCTGATAGTGGTTCACAAGTAAATCTGATATTAGAAGAAGTGGTTAAGAAATTGCATTTAGTTACTATGCCTCATGAAAAACCCTATCCTCTTGGTTGGGTTACTAATGATACACAATTACAAGTTACAAAGAAATGTGTACTGAAGTTTTCAATTACTGGAAATTTCATGGATGAGGTAGAACTAGATGTAGTACCACTTGACATTTGTGGAATTGTACTTGGGAGTCCATATTTGTATGACTGGAAAGAAATATTGTATAGAGAGTAGAATAAGTATCATCTTTTTAAAGATAGTGTAGAATATATTGTACGAGCACATATTACAAAAACCAATCTAGCCATAGTCTCTGTAGGACAAATGAAGAGGTTGGTAAATGCTAGTAAGAACTTTGTATTAATGATGGTTAAGGTGAAAAATGATGAGATCTCTAAATATTTTGAGGGATGTGACCCTAAGCATAAATCTAAACTGATTGAAATTATTTCTGAGTATGATGATTTATTTCAAGATTCAAAAGGGTTACCACCAAAGAGAGAGATTCAACATGAGATACATTTGCAGCAGGATGTGCCACTCCCGAACATAGCCATGTACCGGATGTCTATAATGCAGAATGAGGAGATCGATAAGCAGGTTCAGAAGCTGATTGAGAAGGGGGTCATCCAGCCCAACACTTCTCCTTCTGGCTCTCCTATAGTCTTGGTTCCGAAGAAGGATGGGTCATGGAGAATGTGTATCGACTATAGGGCCCTTAACAAAATCACCATTAAAAACAGGTATCCTCTTCCTCGCATTGATGATTTTCTTGATCAGTTGAAACATGCAATTTACTTTACTAAATTGGATCTGCGTAGTGGGTATCATCAAATCCGTGTTGCTGAGAATGATGCGTGGAAAACAACATTTAAAACAAAACAGGGTTTGTATGAATGGCTTGTTATGCCCTTCGGGCTTTGTAACGCACCTGCTACTTTCATGTGAGTCATGAATGATGTCTTTTGACCATTCATTGATGATTTTGTAATTGTATATCTGGATGATATCCTAGTGTTTAGCAAAACCTGGGAAGAGCATATAGTACATATGAAGAAATTTTTAGATGTACTGAGGAAGGAAAAGCTTTATGTAAAAATTTCTAAATGTGAATTCGCTAAAACATCTTTAGTATATCTGGGCCATATTATTGGTGAAGGCCACCTGTGAGTGGACCCAGCCAAGGTTGCTACCATTGTAAATTGGCCACGGCCTAACACTGTTACTAAAATCAGAATTTTTCTGGGTGCGGTTCAGTATTGGAGGAAATTGATTTCTAGGTTTTCCTCCATTGCTGCACCATTACATGCGTTGACAAGCGTCAAAGAGATTTTCCAGTGGGGATGCAAGCATCAGAGAGCCTTCGACACTTTGAAGGAAAGGATTAGCATAGCCCCAGTTCTGACATTGCCAGATTTGCAGTAGCCATTTGAGATCAAAACCGATGCTAGCGGGTTTGCCATGGGAGCCGTTTTGATGCAAGGAAGGAAGCTAGTCTGTTACCATTCAGAAACGTTCTCGACTGTGGTAAGTAACTATCTGAATTATGACAAAGAATTGTATGCTTTAGTACATAGCATGAAGAAGTGGAAACATTATATAATGGGAAAAGAAACAGTCATACATACTGATCATCAGCCACTTCAATATTTACAATCTCAAACTAAAATACAACAAAGTAGGCATTTAAGATGGATGGGATTCTTACAACAGTTTCATCTCGTAATTAAGTACAAAAAGGGAATTCATAATAAGGTAGTAGACATGTTATCAAGGCCTCCTACAAATTCTTCAATCATTCTTCAAAACAGTTCATTAACACATGAAAGTTATATTGAACAGTATGCAGAAGATAAAGATTTTAAGGAAGTATATACATCACTAATGCATGGTAAATAGGAAGAGAACTATTATGTGCATGACCAGCTCTTGTATCATCTTGGTAAACTCTGTATTCCAAAGAAGGAAAGAGTGCATGTGATCCGAGAAGCACATAGTTCGTTGATTGCAGGACATTTTGGAGTAAGTAAAACATTGTCTGTATTGCAGAATCACTGTTATTGGCCTCAAATGCAAGAAACTATAGCTAAATACATAAGAGTTTGTGTTATGTGTGCAACAAGTAAGCCCAGCAATAGGAAATTGGGTTTGTACACACCTCTTCCAGTTTCTTCTTATCCTTGGGAAAGCATTTCTATGGACTTTGTAGGGTGACTACCTATGTCTAGAAAAGGGCATGATTACCTATATGTTGTTGTGGATAGATTCAACAAAATGTGTATCTTAATGCCATGTAACAAACAGATCACTGCTGAACAAACAGCTCACCTATTCTTTCAGAATGTTTGGGTACATTTTGGGCTACCCATGTCTATTATATCTAATCAGGACTCCCGGTTCTTGGGAGAATTCTGGTCAACTTTATGGGAGCTTATGGATACTAAACTGAAGAAAAGTACATCCTTTCATCCATAGACTGATGGGAAAACAAAGGTAGTGAATAGGACAATGATTCAGCTGCTCAGAGGATATTGTAGTAAACATCCTAAACTTTGGGATGAGTAGTTGCAGTATATACAACATGCTTACAATCATGCAATTCATTCTTCGATGAAAAGATCTCCTTTTGAAACTTGTTTTGGTTATCTGTCAAGAACACCAATGGACTTCTCTTTTGGCAAGGATGCAGTGGATGGACATCATGATGCAGATAAAGCTCTAAGGTTCATTCAGAGAATCCAGGTGGTGCAGCAGGCAGTTCAGGAACAGTTGGAGAAGAGCCAGGCAAGGTACAAAGCTAGGCATGACAAGCATCGAGTTGATCATGAATTTCAGGTTGGTGACAGAGTTTGGTTACATATCACCAAATAAAGGATGAAAGGTGAAGGTAAAAATATTAGACCTATCCGGTATGGTCCTTTTGAGATCTTGGAAAAGATCGGTACTAATGCTTTTCGGATGAATTTACCTCCATACATGCAAATTTATTCAGTTGTCAATGTTAAGAATCTTAAATTGTATGAGCCTCCTATGATCATGGATAAGGAAATTATCATGCCGATTCCTTCATTTGATGATATGGCACCTTAATATATGAATGAGTTGCAAGATGATGTTATTCTTGACAGAAATGTAAGGACTTCACGAAGGGGGAATGTTGAGTGCCTTCGAGTGGGGCTTAAAGGCATTCATCCTAGCAAAGCAAGATGGATGGAGATTGGAAAAGTGAGGGAGCTATACCCTCACTTACTTACATAATAATTCAAGATTTTGGTGGTCCAAAAGCTCTCCAATGGGGAGGAATGATCCGGTGGATTATTCATCTTCAAATTACACTGATCCAATATGGTACAATGGTATTTAATCTATGGTTCAAAGAACATAACATATGTTTTAACTCAAATATAGTGTGACAAACATATCACACCTACTGTGACATACGTCGCACCTGCTGCGACAAACATATCACACTGGCTGCGACATACATATCGGCTTTGTTGTGACAGACATATCGCACTTGCTGTGACATACATCAAACTTGCTGCGACAGACATATCACACTGGCTACGACATACATATCGTCTTTGTTGTGACAGACATCACACTTGCTATGACATTGTGAAGATAGAGGTGACATCAAACGGTTACATTACGTGTGACGCTTTGGTATGGTGCAACATATGTGCGTGGAGTTGGTTGCAATGTTTCGGGAATATGGAACGCCGTGGTACCATAATGCTTGGGCAACGATTTGGCCGAATTGCATGGTTCAGTTTTAGCATATGATTGTAACGTTGATAAAGAAGAGAATAGCTATGGTACATTATGGCTCCTCTCGCTAAGTGCTCAAATAGAGGATATTGGCCACCGTTGGGGGGGGGAGACTCAGTTCGTTTAGAGCACAGTACATCGTTTCTCTGTTATGCGAAGCTCAGAGAGTTTGTTGTAAAGTGTTCTGATGTTGTTACTGTAGAAGTCGACATTCTCTGTCATACTTTGGATTTCTTTGCCTTACGAAGGCTGATTGTAATTTCCAGAGAAAGGTCTTAAAAAATTTGTATAGCATTCTGTTTACAGTTGCTGAAGTTGTTTCCAGAACCATTTTGTACCATTTTTAAGAGATTAATTGGATCGGTACCCATTGGAGAGGGACCCAAAGACGTAGTCCAGTGGAGGGGGTGAACTCCGTTATCAACTTCTGTTTGTGACTCTCTATTTTAGTGTTTTCTCATTTCTGTTTCAGTTTGGTTGTTTCATTTCCTGTTTAGTTTGTTGTTATATCAGATTTCAGCATTTAATTAACTGTTAAAGCTATTTGATGAATTCAGCAACCTAATTAATGCATTCTTTAAATAAAATTTTAATGCACTCAAGTTGAGGTCCGATGGATCACACTAAAACAAGGGGATGAACCTTCAATTACCCCAAATAAAACTTGGACATTGCAACAGGAAACATTAAAATAATAGCAAACGTTTTTTATGTAGTCCATAAAGAACCCCATCAAACAACTTTTTTCTGTAAAATTTACCTCATCTTCAAAAAGATATCCATCAAGTACAAAAAACCCATCACTCTCATCATCTTCCTTAGATTTAAACTTATCAGTGTCAACCTCATTCTTTTCTTCCTCATCATCCTTGTCACAGTCAGAAAGGATTCCCCCAGGATCTTGCTGAAATTTTTAACAAAGTAATAAAG
This sequence comes from Pseudotsuga menziesii, assembly GCA_001517045.1. Classification (NCBI taxonomy): domain Eukaryota; kingdom Viridiplantae; phylum Streptophyta; class Pinopsida; order Pinales; family Pinaceae; genus Pseudotsuga; species Pseudotsuga menziesii. The sequence goes on from LPNX010259029.1 coordinate 235,134, forward strand.
TTAATAAAATACTACAAATACTCTTACAAAAGAGATTTAGTGATGAGTACCTCTTCCCATTCTTCATCACTATCATTCTCATAGTCCAAAGAAGAGTCCTTCCTGAAAGTATTTCGAAGCCCAATGCCATCACTGCATCAAAAACAATGAGTCAGAAACAAAACTTTCCCTCTTGTCTACTGCAATATTAAGAATCCATGAGCTTCAAGGTGTTTTAGATTTTCCTCATCATGGGCTATCAAAATTAAAACACAACCTGTTGCTTTGATAATTAATAAACTTAAAATTATGCAAATTATATTCACCTTTTCTTTGAGAAGGTTCCATAATAAGCAGGTCTATGGTTGTGATCAAACTACAAAGGTTTCTTCTCTTATTGTGAAGCCTATTTTCTCTATGTACAGTGGTATTCCCATTATTTCAAGGAAAACCATCACTCAAAACTTCTTCCCAGTCATTTACAAGGCTCTTTGACATGAACTCATGATCTTCAACCTCACTATACGTTCATTTTTTGTTTGTAGAGGATTGCAATTTTGGCAGCGCTATAGCTTCAGTAGATGCCCCATGCAACCGAAGTTCATTGCACAATGCAACTTTGGGTTTACACCAAATACCCCAACGTAGATATCTTTGTGCAGAAGTGCACCAATTAAGATGGCGCCAAGATACCAGGTGTGACCTAAGTACATCGCACACTCAAATCGATTCAACTCAAAGAATCTAGAAAGAACACGACATATTCATGCCACATTTAGATATTTATAAAAAGATAGAACATCAACCTTAGAAGATCCCCTATCTCTGTCTCTACTGCTTTCAGTAATATTTTATCAATTGACAACATAACACCATTGCAAATATGTGCATTTTCCTCCAAAGAATTATAAATTGTTTCATTCAATACAGTGGGCATTGTTTGAGTGTTAGGTGCATCTTTTTTAAGAAATCGTTCCATCAGTGTGGCCTATTTTTGTATTGCAAGTTGCTTTTTCATCTCAGCTTCTTCCTTTTCACACCGCTTCTATTCTTTTTTTGCCTCTTCTTGCTACCGTTTCTTTTCCTTCTCTTGGTTCAAGGAAACTAAAGATGTTAGCAACTGTATATGGTTCCATTACGGAACGTAGAGTATAAGTGTTTCCCTATTGGAATGATATAAATCTTAAATTGGAAAAAGAGGTTTCTTGCTTGAATTTGAAAGTTTAACTATAATGTTAAGACAAGTATATTCCACATATAATACAGAAGTAGAAGATGGAAAATTTTGAAAAATAACTTGATGAAATGGAATAAATAGAAAACATGAAAAACTCAATATAAGATAACATGTCCTCATAGTTGTAATAATCTAACAAAGAAAGTTGATATTGTCAACTTCTCACTTTCACATTTTCATCAACAACTGGATTAATAAATCATTCAAATGTGTTTCAATGAGCATTGAAATAAAGTGATGTAGCTTTGGAATATTACTTGAATGTTGGCTTTATTTTGAGCACAAACTTGTTCCTTTTACTACAAAGGTAATAAAAAATGTTAGTAAAAACTCCAAAACCTGCCTTTTAAAAATGGCATTCTTCCATAACATTCCAACTAACATGTTGAACCTTCTCCCTTTTTATCTCCCACTCCAACTGTTTTTGTTCCATGTCACTCTTCTGTTCACTTCTTTATTTTTCCTTCATCATGGATTGCTTGACCATTCTACATCAAAAGAAGAGATGTTGGAAACATTGAATATATTCTACAAATAGTACATATCCAAAAGGATAAATATAATAGCATTCGATTGAATTGACTTGCAAATTTATCCAATGCATAAATATGTGATTAAGAATCTTACATGTGTGCATTATTTTTCTGAAGCAAGTCTGCAACTATATCATGAATACTCATCTCATCGTCAACTTTAGAAAGCAATTCCTCAGCTTTGGCTGCATCTATTTTCCCATTTCCTTCTGATTGCAGTGATGACAGTGCTAATAGAACTGATGTTTGTAAACAGGAAATATATATATATATATATATAGTTAGCTTTTCAATATTGTATGTAAGACCTAAATTTTTGTCTTTGAATTTTTTCTTAGAAACAATTACCCAATTCGTTTCCATACATTTACAAAAAATTTAGAACTTGATCAAATGTTAGTTTCACCATCAAGAATCAGAGAATTTTACATTTCTTTCCTTTCAATACAAGAGAACACTGATCAAAATTGAATGGGGGGATTGGTTGATATAATAAACCACTTAGATCCTATATGTTGCAAAACATGGATAGTGTCCATGATGCACCACAGTGAGTCTAAAAAGATTCATAATATGTCATGCTGAAACGTTCATTTACAAAATGAAATATAGTATATGTGTAGGAATATTGACAATATCATATGCTATATATCGTCAAAAATACTTAGCAAGACAAAATGAGCAAAACAGAGAGATGGAAAACCTTATATCAAGTGCCCCGGTGGTGACTTATATTTCGTAATTGACACAGAGTATTACAACAAGAAACTGGCTTGCTTGTTTGAGAGGCTGATGGACTATGCACATGCCAAGGGAGCATGACAGTATGTTAGCAAGTTAACACAACCAAATATTGGAACAATGCACCCATGTCACTACACTGCAGCTATGCAAGTAAAATATTAAAACATCCGCAATACATATCTAAGTCGCCACTTTGATTGGCTCTAAATTTAATCCCTACAATGTGGATCCTACACTCATGATTATTTTTAATTTGCAACTCTCATACAACAACCAAAATTGTGCACCCATACTTTGACAATTTCTTAAGGGGGTCCTTTCTTTGGCTCAACTCTTATGGTCATCGACTTTGTCAATATCTGACTCCTTCCAAGACCAATCCTACCCACTAGGGTTGCAATTTGGCTTCAGCCTTTCCCATCAAACTAGATTTTACAATAGTCACATGTCATGGGTGCCCTTCACTTTGCCAATTACTCGACTCATAAGCTAAGAATCCAATAATAGAATGGAATTCAAGACACTATAACAGAAAGACAAAAATCTTGTAGTTACAAAAACATTCCCTTGATTAGAAGAAGAATACTCTTTGACTTCTACTGTAAAATATGATAAACAAATAAAGGTGATACAAAGATCAATTTACCACTATCCCTTTTGAATAGAAACTTGCCACTTAATTTAAACAAATTTCCAATACAATTAATGAGAGCCAAAATCTAATTAAATTGTGTACTTACATTCATTTCATTAACTTGAGTAGTGTCAAAAGGGAAAATTATAGATGAGACATCGAGTGTGACTGCTTTCAAAAAAATACCAACAGTGCATGAAAAATCAAATATACGTCCTCGGGTTTTCGCCTGTAGTGGGGAGGGAGGGGGCTGTTTGTTTACTATCCTAAGAAACATTGGGAATTGACTTATGCTTGGTGGTCAATAGTGACCACCTGTAATAACACAGAAGCATTAGCTTTAAATCAAGTGATAAAAATTCTAAGAGCCAGGCAGATTCAGAAACTTATTGCTAATGGAAACTCGACGATTATCATTTGCAAAATTAGAGACTTGACTCCCTATGCACCGTAATGTCTTGCAAGAATGATCTCTAGACTTAGAATTCAAATAATTGAAAGTATTTTGACTTGGGGAATTGCAAGTATTTAGCATTGAATCATTTACTGTTTCAAAGGCACCATTTTGTATGTAGGAGTAATGCTTTGTGAATGATTATTCCTTGGCTATAAGGGCACCTAATAGTGGATTCAATAATTAAAAATTCATGTTGCAAATATAAAAAGAAATACCCTACTCCTACAACATTTCGTGTTTAGAGAAACCTTTAAAGGGTTGTATATTTGGCTTCTAGGTGATGATACCAGTTATTTGAAAGGCATGACAACTGGTTAAGCATGAATTAAACTGGAAAAACTTGCAAACTATTAGGTATAACAAAATATATATTAGCTCTGTGTTGAGATGTATATGATCTGAAACAACTTCCATGATGATTGGACAACAGTGCATAGAGAGAAATAACCATTGATAAGAACTGAACTTTCCTTAGAATATATGGTCACCTAAAATAAGGCTACACTAAAATTTAGATTCTAGTAATCTTTTGAGATTGACTAAACCTATCAAAAAGGTTGGAGAGACTAGTATTATACAGTGTTCTTATAATGCATAGTTACATAAAGGCATATTCTTATCAATATTTATGACTTTCAAAATGAAGGAATTTACTTGACCATGAAAAGAACATTTATGATGAAGAAAAGGATAGATAAAATCATGATGAGGTTCAGATTCCCCATTTGAACTACCTACAATAAACTATTTCTTCATAAGGGTAATAAAACATATCTCCATCCTGCTTGAGTGGAATGTGAAAGTGTCATGCCTTGATTATTTGATTATAAATTAGTTTTAAGTTACAATTCCCTTAAGGACATATGGCATGTTTACGCATTCCACTCTGACTCCCCACGTAGGATACATTGCTTATTCAATAGAATATAAGAGCCTCACTAAGACTTGGGTCTCGTATTTTGGTGTGGAGTTATATTTACAAGTACAAAGTTCAAGGTTCATGAAGAATTGTTCAAAACCTACCAAGCAGTTTCACAAAGAAAAGAGCAAATACGACACAAAATTGTGCACAACACTTTATTTTATTTTATTTTTAAATTTGGTTTTGATTGATCTTGGGGGAGTTACAAATACTCTCAAGATTCAGCGCCAATAGTTTCCTTTCTTCATTTCGTTAGAAAATTATTTGTGGATTTCCATTTACACATACAAAGTTTAAGGCCATGAAATGTTATTCAACACCTGCCAAGTAAGATCTGTCCATCCTTATTCAGCATGTTGAGTTTGTACGGTATCAGCATCCCATTTTCAAGATAAAATATGTCACAGTATAAAAAGGATTACTCACTTTGGTGAGTTCAAGAGGCTCAAAAAATTCATCTACAATCTTCAGCCATCTACATTTGCTCCAATCCTATTTTTATTAAATTATAAGCATTTTTATTATCACTATAGTGACCCTTATTTGTGAAGAAATTGAAACATAAGATGCTTAGAGTCATGGAAAATGAGAGCAATACATATGATATTGTTGTAAGAGAATATGTTGCAAATGTTGATTTTGCCATTACAACAGAGTCCTACCTCCCATGAATGCTTCACCGGGGATGAGAGATCTTCTCAAAACCCAAATGGGAGGAAATAATGAATGGAAGTGGAACCATTTTCTCCATTAGTACAACATTATAACATGGGGTATGTTTCTGTAGGAGAATAGAGGCAGGGAAGAGTAGGCGGTAAGAGTAAGAGTGGGTCTAACCTCCCCAATTACGTTTTTTACTTGCCAAGTCGAAGAAGTTCAGTGCAGAAGTCAATTTCGGCACTATGGACATTGAAGAACTCAGAGAAAGGGATATGGCTTCCATGCCCAACAAGAAGAGGAAGAGAAAGCAGCTGCGACTGCACCCACTCTCATCTAGGAAATTTATTTCCACAAATAATTTGTTCGACAGAAATGGGACACAACTACAAGTTTCTAGTGCACTATTAGTTCCATTAAGTGGCCATAAGGAAAATGATGTCTTCTTATCCATATCTACATCCTTCTATTAGATATCCTACAGCAGAAGAGAAAGATGATAACCTTGTGATTAGATTCTCTAATGGAGATAGTGACAGTGAGGGTGAAGAACAGAGCTAAAGAGTGGATCAAAGTGAGAAAGATGGATCGTCAAGGGAAAATACAAGTGGGACTTCTACAAGCCAATCACTTGTAGCTTCTTCACAAATGGCTACAACAACATCGCAAAAAACCCTAGGGACGCGGAAGCAAATGGCTATGGTGCAGAAGTAGTTAGCTGCATTTTGTACAACCATGTCAAGTGCATTGCAAGTCCGTGGGGTGACTTCTATGGGGTTTGGAGAGGGCTTACATCGGCATTCATCCTGTATTAAAAATCCTATTGTTGGCCACAATAGTTCAATTGGGCAGAAACATGCTTTCAATCCTAGCTCATCTATAACTAGACCCAGTGGCACTAACTTGGAGAACTTGAGAAAGCAAATTGAAACAAAAGAGAATGAATTGAAGCTCCAGAGGAATATTCAATCAGGAAAGGGACATGATACAAGATCAATTCCAAGTGGAACATTCCATACAGATGGTACTGTAGGTTCAACAACTATGAGGAGCAGGGGGCAAAATTCTGTCAGTCCAACATTTTCTAAGTTAATAGAAGGTGCACATGTTAAAGAAATTAATGAAGAAAAACATAAAATCCCAAATGTTATATTACAAGAACTTGATCCTAGTTTTAAGGTTAGTACGAGTAGTCTTCAACAGCAAAGGTGGCAGATTCCAAATGTTGATATTGATCATAGTTGTACAAAGGATGGTTCCAGAAATGGGGTTCTTACAAGGGAATCACATGCTGCATGTTCCAAAATATCAATTGCAAAAGTTAACCCTTTAGGGCAGAAACATCTAAAATATGCTGTGAGTATCAATGAAGAACACATAAGAGCCACTCCTTCACTTCCTGATTCGATTTAGGAACATTGTACAAGGGTGGAAAATAATAGGAGCCCTGCTGAATTCAGCATGAGAATGCCTGTAGAAATATTAATACTATACAACCCTTCAAAGCATATAATTTCTAAGGATTTTGATCATACAAATAACTATAATTCCTTAAAAGGGGAAGGATGTAAGAAACGTAAGTTGGAGGATGTTAGTCCAGCAGGGGGTCAGTATTCTTTTGTAGATGCATCGCATGTGCATCAAAAACGTAGTTCATTTGAAGGTTTTGAACAAAAGTTTGATATTAGAAATTTAAAGGCCACGTCAGTATAAAGTGAATATTTTTTCTTGGGAAAAGCATGCATGCAATTTCAATAGATTGGGAAACATGCTTTGAATAAAATAGTTAAGGTTGCATGTATTGAAGATGGTCTTCACAATTCTAAGACAGGTGTTGGGTGAACAGTTGGGAGTGACTTGATGGATGCTAAAGAATGCATGGAAGGAACTGGTGGTCATCCATTCACTCAAGAGGTTAGCTTCAATATCTCTCATATCATGCAGTTAACTCCCACAAAACCTGTTTGTCAAAATAAAAATATTGTGGAAACCTCTACTGATGTTCCTAGTCAAATGGTATCTTAGCTAGGGATCTTGTGTTGATTCAAGCAAGGAATTGAGGTTGGGGTTTTCCCTAAGAAGACAATGGAATCTAGGATTTTGGAGAAACCATAGAGGAGCAAAGGGAGCACTTGTTCCAATCCTATTTTTATCAAATTATAAGCATTTTTATTATCACTGTAGTGACCCTTATTTGTGAAGAAATTGAAAGATAATATGCTTAGAGTCATGGAAAATGAGAGCAATACATATGATATTGTGGTAAGAGAATATGTTGCAAATGTTGATTTGGCCATTACAATAGAGTCTATCCAAACAGTTGGAAAAATTGCATTATAGTAGTGTGATGTCAACGGTATTGTTGATCGAATTCTTCAATTCCTTGAGATGGAAAAGGATTATATCACCATAGAAACTCTAGTTTTAATCATCAAAGGAATTTTAAGGAATTATCCACACCAGAGCCATGACTGTACTACAGTCGTTGGCAACATTAGCGATAGAAATGTTCTTGAACCCAAGGCTAAAGTTGCAGTGGATTAGATGTTCATAGAATATTCTCAAGATATTGTCAAGAAGCCTCTAGAAACCTAGAGAGTGTAATTAATCCATCTAAACAAGCACTTTCTGTATTTACAAATACTCAGGAGCAGTAATATGAAATCAGTATATATATTGCCTCCATATTAGCAATGATCTATGGTTAAAACCAAGAACTAAAGGTAAGTCTCTGCAAATCTATTTGTTTAAATAAAAACAACTTTTAAACATTATTACAGTGTTCAAATCATGTCCATAAAAATATGAAAAACACAATTACAGACCTTCCATATAAGAAAACCTTGTTATTATTTTTACCATGTTGCTCTGAGGTGTTTTTCTTCAGAAGCAACAATTTTAGCAGACATTCTAGCCTTGATCCTTGTGGATAGATTTTGTAGTTTATGAGGTAGGTGCATTAGAGAGTCTGATGAGGGTGCAACACTCTGGTAGACATTGACTGGGTGAGTAGGATGCATGCATGCTCTATCTGCAAAGGGTGTAGTTCCTAAGATTGATAGGGTGCATGCATGAGGAACATCTTCAGTTTATAGGTGTATTGCATGAGAGAGAGATTCTCTTGTACGCTTTTAGTTTTTTTTAACGACGTTCTCTTATAGTTAGGGTGAAATCATGCATGAGGTTGCACTCTTTGCTAGCAGGATCTTGCATCAGGGTTAGGGTTTTATCTCTTCTAGAGAGGTGCACCACTCAAGGTGTCTACATTCATTGTAGACCTGTCATCTCTTGTTATATAAAAGAGATGCCAAGCACTTCACTATGGGGTTAGACAAATGAAGTTTTGAGCTAGATACTTTTCAATTTCTTCCAGTGAGGTGCTGCATATTTTTATCTGCTTGTCCTAATTCTTAGACTTATGTGTTTGAGAGAGCTGATAAAACAACACAACATGTCCAAAGTATTAAAATATCAATTGGATAATAATAACCAAAAGATGACACCTGACTACTGAGAATTTCTTCTTGATCAATCATCTATCTAGATTAAGTTTTTGACCTTTTTAAAAAGTTCAGTTGGTGGAGGTAGAGGAAGGCACTCATTGGTTTCAAAGTGAAATTACTGATTCAGATAAAAAACAATTTAATATCTTCCTATAAGAAATGAGCCTGAAAATACTTTTAATTGCATCAACCTTATTACATCCATCCTACCACAGGTGTTGTGACATGACATTTGAGATTGCAAAATAGACCAAGATCCCCTTTAGTGCAGAATATATATACACATTAGATCATTCAAAGAAAATTGTAGAGTATGGACAGAAAACAAACTTGTTAATTGGTACCTTTTTATTAAGTGGCCTAGCCTTGAATTTTGGGATCTTTTGAAATTCCTCTTGCTCTAACTCTTCGGATATTTTAACTCTGAAAATTTATATGAATAATCCATCAAATTAGAGTATTATATTTTTCATAATACAAAGAACATAAACTAGATTAATTTCTCACATCCATACTAACATAAAATTCATAAGACTTATATTCTGATGGCTACCTTCCCAAGAGAAGAAAATTAATGAAATCCAATCACAAATTCTTCAACATGAAATAGTTTACCCATCTAAAATTTTGTCTTTAGATCTGTCAAAAAATGATCTGTAACAAAGCATATGAACAACAAAGCATGTTGTCTCTATAGCCCCTATCCAAAGGGCTTCACTAAGAGAGATCCAACAAGTAACAACATGCCACACAGTAACTAAACATTATAGCACGAACCCAAGAAGAGAAACATAAATGAAATGCAATTACACAAATAAACATGCAATAGTTTACAAATGATCTGTAACAGTGCAATATAGCTACAAAATTCCATAGAAAAATTGTAGATGGTGTATTCCCTATATCCCGAGTTCAAAGGGTGGCCTGAATAAAAGATGTAGAAATTCAGGCCTGCAGTAGATTAATTTCACCCACAACAATTAACAATTGATCATGCAAAATTATCAACAATGGAGACTGAATATGGAGCTGTAAAACAAAATTATATTAACTGAGTGTACAATAGCCAACCCTGTAATAACATAGGTTGCTGAATATATAGAATACATGAGCAAATCGAATGCATAAGGAAGCATCCAAATCTAGCATAAAGCAGGCTTACCCAAAATAGGCAAATCCCCCATAGGTGTAAAAAGTTGATCCCAAATCTATCAAGGACCCCACGAATTAGCAAGGGCGCATGGGCAAGCTAAAGAGTGGTCAAATGGAAGCTCATACATGCTTTTGCATGGAGGAAAGAGTGGAGGATGAAAGGGGAATAAAACAGGTTCACCTCACCTAGTCTAGCTTTCCTTATGTGTTTTAAAAACTGGAAAAGCAGTCAACAAAGCAGAAAAAGAAGAAGGGCGGCTAGGAGGCCAGGAATAAAGCAGATTTGATTCCCAGGACTTTCCCAAGCACTCCATGAGTCAATAATGGCAATTTTGACCTCTATGGATAGGCAATTGACAA
>LPNX010259029.1:247704-272505 GCA_001517045.1 Pseudotsuga menziesii
TATATCACCTTTGTTTTTCTTCTTCTGGGTATTTTTCTTGGGACCTTGTTGATCCTCTGGAGACTGCTTCTTGTCTTTTCCTTTCTCAGGTGGCTTTTTAGCTTTATTCTTGCTTTTTGAATCCACCTGCGAATCTCCAGCAACCAGAGCTTGGTCTTTGGAAGGTTTGATGGTGCCCATCATCACCAGCTTGTCTTGTTCCTGTGTGAGAGATTCCATGAAATCTGCAAGGCTAGGCATCTTCCAGGTTCGAGCTGTGAGTTTTGTGGCATAGAAGGTCAAAACAAAGACTAAGTAATCAGGTCCTAGCTTCGAGAGGATGGACAATACGAGATGCTCATCTTTCTTTTCAATACCACACTGTTTCAGCTGCAAAACTAGTGCTTTGAACTTGGAGAAATATAGCTGCAGGGATTAATAATTACTGGGACTCAAGGAAATCAATTCATTTTCAATTTGGTGTCCCCTCATCTCATCTGTCTTTCCAAAGAGTTCAAAAATTTTCTCCCATACTTGATCCGGTGAATTCAATCCATCGAGATGGAAAAGGAGGTCTCGGGAAATACTGAGACATAGGAGGCCATAGGCCTCATCTCTCCGATTGTGCCATTTGATCTTCTCTGCAGCAGCATTGGGCTCTGCTTCTATAGCCATAGTCACCATGTATATACCTTTCTCTCTCAACAAGATCTCCATCTCTACTTTCCATTCAAAAAAGTTGAAGGGAGTGAGGATAGTTTTCTGTGAATCCATAGCTTTAGAAAATCTGTCCCGGCTGTAAGTAGAAGGCTCCCAGTCTTGATGTCGAACCTGCAAAACAATTTTTGGAGGAGAGTAACAACCTACAATGGCTCTGATACCATGTAGAAATTCAGGCCTGCAGTAGATTAATTTCACCCACAACAATTAACAATTGATCATGCAAAATTATCAACAATGGAGACTGAATATGGAGCTGTAACACAAAATTATATTAACTGAGTGTACAATAGCCAACCCTGTAATAAAATAGGCTGCTGAATATATAGAATACATGAGCAAATATAATGCATAAGGAAGCATCCAAATCTATCATAAAGCAGGCTTACCCAAAATAGGCAAATCCCCCATAGGTGTAAAAAGCTGATCCCAAATCTATCAAGGACCCCATGAATTAGTAATGGTGCATGGGAAAGCTAAAGAGTGGTCAAATGGCAGCTCATACATGCTTTTGGATGGAGGAAAGAGTGGAGGATGAAAGGGTAATAAAACAGGTTCACCTCACCTAGTCTAGCTTTCCTTATGTGCTTTAAAAACTGGAAAAGCAGTCAACAAAGCAGAAAAAGCAGAAGGGCGCCTAGGAGGCCAGGAATAAAGCAGATTTGATTCCCAGGACTTTCCCAAGTGCTCCATGAGTCAATAATGGCAAGTTTGACCTCTATGGATAGGCAATTGACAACTTGCACATGGTGGGACTCATGGACTAGGAAAATAAGACAAAATAAATGAAATAATGTCTAAGTGGGTAAATAATATGGGTTGATTATTCTAACAAAAGAGACATGAAACAATCAAACCACAAATTTTCATACATGCAGGTGAAAAACTAATGATGGTGCCTGAATAAAAAAGACCCAATAAGTAAGATTCAAATTGCTCTTGAAGACATATTTTAGTCTTCTCAAAGCATTATGGACATTTCTTATTTGGACATGCATGCAAAGGATTTTCCAAGTGTGTTGGCATGGGCTCAGTCAGAACTCAGAAAACTGCTGATGGTAAAGAAAGGGCCTAAATAAAAGAGATGTGAGTGAAAAATTGTTCTTTTTGTTGTCTCTATAGCCTTTGTTCAAAGGGAATGAATGAAAAAGATATGATAGTGTCACACATAAATTCAAATTGCTCTTGAAGAACATCTTATGATATATTTCTGATTTTCCTTCCTCTAACTTCTACATAAAAGATTAGCAGCTTTCAAAAAATCACCACTCACTTTGGTGGGCATGCACGCAAAGCAGTTTCCAAGTGTGGTGGCCTGGGCTCAATAAGAACACCTCCAACAACAGATTCACAGTGCCACTTATCTAGAATCTACATTTAGAAAGGTGATTTATTCAGAATCTAGGGAAACCAATTGTAGACACCAAAACATTTATTTTCATATTTCTCCGTTCTTTCACATTTCCTCTTATCCATCACAAATTACGTGGGAAAAACCCTTGAATCTTCTGGTTAAGGCGTGAAATTCCTTCTTTCCATAATTAACATGGTAAAAATCAGAGTTGAATCTGGTTGTTAACGTGTTTTGCATGAAAACCCCCAAATACCATGAGAGGGGTAAAGATGAATTCCTTACCATAGCTGAATCTGTAGATGACGAAGCAGAAGAGTGTTGCAAAGACCTCTCCATTTTCTTCAAATGGAATTCCTATCAAGTTGCAGCCAAAACAATATTTAACTTGATCCAAAAAGAATTTCTAAGAGGCTTGACCATGTGTTAAGATGCATATAAAGAGATAAAATGTATTGAATGTGTTTGGTGCCCAAACAAAACCTGAAACTATGGTAATTGAGGAACAGTCTTATGCAATGGTGGCAAAAGAAGAGCCTCCAATATATGCAAATTACAAAAAGGATGAGAACATGTCTGAAAATTCAGGTGGAATGAAAAGAAATGAAAACTAGCTTGTGATAGATTGTGTTGCATACTTACTTTTTTGTTGAGTGGGAGTGCTTTGAACTTTGGAATTTTGGCAAGCATCTCTTCTTCAAGCCCATCCACACTCTTAAACCTAAATAAATAAAAGAAGAATATGTCAGAAATGTATGTTGCTTTTCAATCCCTTATGGTTTGCTTGTAAATAATCAAATGCACTAGTGCAAGTTAACATTCACACAAACTTGAGTGTTTGCAAACAATTGATTTGATTCCATAACATACCTTGTAGGCCGACTTCTCTGAGTTGTTTCAAGTCTAGGATCCTTCGGTATTGTGAGTATTAATGTTTTGTACTTTTTAAAAGGTGCACCAGTACCATCCTGAAATAGATTTCTTCTACAATGAGACACTGGGGACACTAACCACTTAAAACACTAAGGAAAGATGAATGATATTGTTCTTACATGATCTAGGGATTGCTTTTGGAGCTGCTTAGATGTTCTACACTGAAAAAAAAACACTTTTTCAACAACAAAATCAAATAGAAAGTGAATTTCGCTAACTACAAAAAAGCATGGTCATTATCACAATTTACACTAGGTAGGAAAGGAATATGCATAAAATATCCAAGATGTAGGATTGACAGAAGAACACTCTACCTTCAAGGCTGAGTTCCATTTTCTTTCATTGATTTTATCGATAGAAGTAGTCGAACCTTTGTTTGGATTTGTTTTGTGTGGCAAAAATGCATTCTTTTACCTTAAGAATCTGAAAGAAAAATTAAAAGAAAAGTATAAAAATAATAGACATACAACCCTCTCTCTATACCAACCATGCATCACTCGCCCTATCCTAAACATAACCCATCCACACAATGCATGTTAAAAGCATTCAACAAAAACAATATCAACAAAATTAACATTCAATTAAACAATCATGTCACTTGCCTTAATCATCCCACTTCAAGCTTTTTCCTTCTCACTGCTTGGTTTTCTTGTGCAGCACTCTTTTCAGCACAATATCTGAAAATTACATTATTACACATGGACGTTAATGGATAATATATATCTTACTTGGTATTTACCACATACAATGGGATTACTACATTTTCCTCACAAAACTTGCCTGTCTATGGCCTATTTAGTATTTTTAACTTCTGTTGTGCAATTTCATCTTGAATTTGCTTGTTTGGAGAACTTGTTTCCTGCAGACTTTGCTATAGAAGGCTTGCTTTAGAGATGAGCAACTTTATTGACATTATTTGAACTGCCTTAGGTATAACTTGTGCACTAGGATTATGAAACTCCATCTCTAAAATTCCAATTTAACATGTAAAGTGTGAGTAACTTCCACGAATACCAAAATTATAAGTAGATTTGAAGTTTAATTCTTTCAAAAAACAGATTGCATAGATCTTCATATTTCTCAATTTCAGGTAGAATATATGATAATTAAATCAGAATTGTAAAGGATAAAACATTATTTATCCAAAAATAAATGCAATTATGGTGAAATATAGGATTCACAAATACCGTCCATACAAGGGCCCCAATTCTAATTATAGCATATGAGTTGCACGTAGTAGCCTTTTATAATAGGTGTTGGTGAAATATATGTAAATAAACCAATTTTTAGTAGATCAAATTGCTAATTATGGTTCCCTAATTACATGGATTCCTTCCATACTAGGGCCCTGATGTTAAATATAGCATATGAGTTGCACCCGTTAGCATTTTATCATTGGCGAAATACATGTAAATAAATCAATTCTTAGCATATCAAATTGCTAGGTTCAAGGTGTTATTCATGTCATTGATTGTGATGCTTGATGTAATGTTGTATTCTGTTTATTCTTGGTGCTTGATGAATGAAGATTGTTGGAGATTATTGCAGGATTTGTAAGTCGCATATACTAGAGCTTCTTGTTGGCGGTTTGAGGAATTGCTTGTTGAGATTTTCGTTACAGGAGATTTGAGAATAATTACAATAGTGGAAGTAGCCAAGCAACACGTTGAATGCATTGCTAAACAAGGGATCAAACATAGATATTACTTGGACTCACATTAGATAGACATTGAATGCATTATAGGATTTGTAATCTACTAGAGCTTCTGGTTGATGATTAAAGCAACTGTGTGTTGAAATTTTTTGTCAAGTATTCCAATGCCAAGGAGATTTGAGAAGAACTATAAGAGTGAATGCACAATCAGGAAGGGCTAGATATTTTCAATTGCAAGGACCAAGATACAATAGGCATTGGAGGAAAGTTTAGGAATCAGATTTATAACAAATGCAAGGATACATATGATGGACTGATATTGGTTACCCATTGTATCTGCAAGCACTTGTCCACAAATGGATGTTTAGGGAAATTTCAAACTCATAAAAAATGCAACGATGCTCAATTTAGGTAAGAGAGTGTCAAGAGAGCTAGACTTGTAGAAAATGCAGAGGCTCAAACTCGATTAGTAACTTGCACCAACCAATGTTGTGAGGCGATTCAGAGTGTCTAAATGATCCAGGTTAGAGGACAAGAGTTGCACCATATTTCTGCATGAACTCATATATGTCTATTAACATGGTCGTTATCCTATACTTAACATAGGGGTGGCATTCAAGTTGACTTCCTATACCTTGGTAGTTGTTCCTACCTTGATTCCCTATTTCTTATGCATTTGAAGTTTTGTACCATTTTGATTGAATGTGTTTCTTGATAGTGTTATTACATATATGAAAATAAATTTTGTGTTAAAGGGTGGATTTATTGAGTTAAAAACATTAAAATGTGTGAGCTAAAATAGCTACATCGATGAATATTATTCCTGTATTTGAAAAGGTGGGTATTGCAATTTCCCTAAGATTTCAATTGAAATGGATCTTTGGAAAAGCATTTTATTTCACACCAAATGGGGGGTTTTGGAGCTAGCTTTATATTTCAAATCTATCGACCAATCTAAATACATTGAGTATGTGACAAGTTTTGTAAAGAGGAAAAGAAATCTTGCAAACAAAGGAAGAGAGAATTGTTCCAAACTTCCATGCCACATTGACCATCTAGAAACCCATGCTGAAGCTCCCAAGCTAGAAAAATACACTCAAATCAAGTGTCCAAAATTGACAAAGGATCTAAGCTAACTCCAAACTCACAATGGAAATGAATAAAAGCCGCCTAACTAGGAGAAAAAATTGAAGAAGACCATAGGGTAATTAGGAGCCCTGCAAGAAATATTTGTTTTACTCCAAAAAAAAATCCCATCAATAGCTAGATCATAAATTGAAGCTACACCTTCCACTTTTAATAGTAACATTGTAATTAGGATGTAATATGACAATTTTGTCATTCGAAACAACAAGGACTAGAAGCCACGTGATCATTTTTGAGATTTAAGTGGGTTCCAACAAACATGCTCAAATTTACATTTCCTCCAATTGGGTTCTTGCATAGTGGCATAAAGTTTGTTTATAGCTCAAAAGGTAGAAAAAGAGATTGTTATTGTAAAAGCATAAGTTATAAGTATGTTGACTATATGAAGGATGAAATATGAGGTTGGCCTCAAAATCAAAAAGCCACAAGATAATTTTTAAGACCTACATTAGAGGAAATTTCAACTCAAAATGGGCCTCCTAAAATGAATTAATAAAATAATAGTTAAAATAATAAAATAATA
Source organism: Pseudotsuga menziesii (assembly GCA_001517045.1). Lineage (NCBI taxonomy): Eukaryota > Viridiplantae > Streptophyta > Pinopsida > Pinales > Pinaceae > Pseudotsuga > Pseudotsuga menziesii. The sequence continues at coordinate 254,011 of LPNX010259029.1, forward strand.
TTTATTAATTTTGGAGGAAGAAAATAAAAAAACTACTTTTTGTTTGTATTTTTGACATATCTCCCCATGTTTTTTCTCAAATTTCGATCGGGAGATATGTCAAAAATACAAACAAAAAAAGTAGTTTTTTTTTTATGATAGCTATCCCCAAATTTATATTAAAAAAGTGTTTAAGACCTATACGGTATTTCAAATTTAAAGCAATTTCATTGGCTAACACATGATGACACGGAATTTGAATAAAAGTTAAAAGGCCCATTTTGAGTTGAAATTTCCTCTAATGAGTCGGTTACAAACATGCTTGAATTTACATCTCATCTAGTGGGGTCTCGCGAAGTGGCATGATGTTTGTTTATAATTAAAATGTAGAAGTGAATTGTTATTGTAAGAGCATAAAAATATAGATGATGATTTAATATGGGGCCAACTCTCCAGGTTAGTACCATATTTAGTCAAACTCAGCAATTCCATCCAATAGAGTCAGCTGAAGTCAAATAAAGGAAAAACTTAAAAGAGCTCTTCTTTAATCAGTATTCTTGCTGATTTCCATAGAGATGTTAAAGCTGAGAGAGAGTTTGGATATTTTTTTTGTAGTCAGAGTGACCGGATTCGTCCATCCTTGCCTCGTACTAGTCCAGAAATTAGGGAATCATCCATCTTAGCCCCATACCCAGATTGGAATAGTCCAACAATCAGGGAATCAACAATATTGCTCGGATTGTTCAGGTTTTGGTCACTTTATATTTTATTGAAGGATTTGTTTATGGTTGAACCCAGATCCAAATCATCTAGGAATATAGGATCAGTGACATGGTTCTGATTCCTTAGAATGTCCATAGAAGAAAGATGACTAAAAATGATGCCAGTGTAAGTCAATTTGGGATTGTTCTCAGGATCTATGTAATGTAATGCCAATGAAATATTTTACCTGCTTGATCAAAATACTCTGCAATAGAAGCATACCATTTGGTTTCAATAGTAAGCTTTCCCCATACAAGGGAGTGTTTGGCATAGAAACTTAACTGTTTAAAATTAATGATCCTTAGTAACAAAGAGTGCACATTGTTTGGTCGATGTTTGTATACATATTTTTTTAGTGCCTGTTTTCAAATTCAATATAATCCTCATGTCTACACTGGAGGTGAAATTGATGTATCTAAGCTGTGGGTTTAATATTTTTTAGGGGGATGATATAAAAATAAATTAACTGTAAATGTACAAGTGTGCATGACCAAGGCTTTATCAGGTGAATTAAATGGAAATCCAGTAAGTACACCATTGGAAAACTTGTATAGTAATTACCATGAATGTAGGAAGAGGGCGTAAAATTTTACATATTTGCAGTTAGAAACCTAGTTTTTTACAATACTGTTATGAATTTTAAAAAAAATAAGGGTTAGGGTCCCAAATCGCCAATTCCTTATTTTGGAACATGTGCTACATCCACACAAAATTCTTCAGACGATTCCAATGACACCCACTGGGATTAGTTAATCTACATTTGCAAACATAACCACGGAGCATGTGTCCATCGCACAGGACCTTGGCCAAGGAGGAAGGCAGATTTCAACCCTTGGCATTTATGAATATCTTAAGCATATTCCTTGACCTGTTGTTTGTTCAGGCCTTGCACGCATTTTTTTTAAACAAATATGGTTGTGCTTTGTAAGAGGATGGTAGGATATTTTTGTTCAGATATTTTCCCATAGGTTTGGGTTCTCAGGATCTACCCTGCTAAAAGGCCCACCCAAAACAACCAAAATGGATCAATATTACAGTAATTCCCTCACCTAAAATAAGGGAGTGTAAAAAAAATTCAGACAGGAAGAAATCTTGTACCTTAGAGTGCTTAGGCCCAGGTCGATCACAACGATTGAGACATATGTTTGTTCGTGGATTAACCATGCCATGGATACTTGATACTTTTCTTACTATAGGATGGACTAAGATGTTCAACAATTTTTTCCACAGACCACAAGCTCACTTCCTCAAAAGTCAAAAGGATAAAAATCCATAATGGCATGACATTTTTTAAACTCACATTGTGCTAGGACATTCCAACTCACCTTCCATGTTTTCACATTAGAATAGGTTACCATTTGTTATAGAAGCTGTGATGGTAGAGGCTTCATTTTATAATGTGGAAAATAATAATCTTTTCATAGTAATTGATAGTAAAGGCCACTAGTTTTATTGTGAGATTCAAAGTATCCTTAAAGGCTATTTAATAATATTAGAATTTTTTTATAAGTGGTAAATAATAAGGTTTTCATAGTAGTTGATAGTGAAGGTCACTAGTTTTATTGTGAGATTTAAACCAATTTAAAGGCCATTTAATAACATTAGAAAATTTAGTCTCTATAAACATATAATCATAAGGTGATCAAGTCAAATAGGGAGAAAAAAGGAAAATAAAATTGTAAGAGAGAAAAGAGTACATATTTCAACATATATTTCTTCATGCAGTTTAATATGGGTCATCGTAATGGTTAAATAGTAAGTTATAACTATATAAAAAGAAGAGTGGCTAGGTAGTAGTGTTGGCTTTTGTATTGAGTTGACAAAAAAGTCAAGTAAATTAGTATATGTTGAGCTAACAATGTTTATTATTAATCTAAATTCAAAATTAATTATGATATTTTTAAGTAGTTATGTGGATCGTAACCAGCTACTCCTAGTTGATGCATTACTCCACTAATTTGTTTTTATTATAAGGTTTATTTGTTGTTATTTGTTTATGTGGGTGAGTGTTGTGAATAATCCACATGAATAAAATCAAGAATTTTAATTTACATGACATTATTGTGGCATGGATTTATCATCAACTACCCAAACAAAACATGACGAATTTGAGTAATGTGTAGAAGGAAGGTATACAATAGCCCATGGAAGTTTTATGCACTAAGGTTAACTCAATGCTTAATTGCAAAGGGGGCAGAGCCTTGACCTAGTGTAGTGCATGGTGTAGGGTCTACCATGGTAGAAAGTTGTACGCATAAACCCCAATGGTTAGCTTAATCAATTCAACCATTCATCCAAGGAAAGCTTTAGGCAAATGAGTCAAATTCAATCAAGTACCTCATATACAAGGTCTCTATGTCAATTGGATTTGGATATTAAATTGTTTGCATAACAATACTCCATTCCAATCACTAAATCACAACTTGGAATTTAACGCTATCAAGCCTACCATAAAATATCAAAGAGAAAATTATATCCAAGTCAACCCAACTTAGTAGTAAGTCCAAGTCCAACAAACCCTTAGTCATGCATGTTTGTTGTTATGTCTACCATGTGATGTCTAAAAGTGAAGTAGGTCCAAGTCAATCCAACCATGCTATGTGCTACTAAGTTAGTCCAAGTGAAGATAACCAAGTGAAACCAAATGTCCAAGTCCAATTTGACACGCGTATATTTCTATCTTATCTATGTAATCCACATTCAAAGGAAAGAGATCTTAATTTGAAAATACAAATATTAAATTCATTAAATCATGGCAATTTTTAATTTATGTAAAATCTAACTTTCTTTTCAAATGGAAGATTTTATTTTTTTTGTTTGTTTTGTCCTAAAAGGGTGATAATGATTATTGGGTGAAGATAAATGGCATTGAGTGTAGTGTGAAGTTGTGTTGTTTTTATTCCCATGACATCTAGTAGTTCTATGGAAGTTGTGTTGTTTTCATTTCTTTAGTGCCAAATGGTGCTATGTTTATGCAACTTCAAACGATGTTCAACGATCAATATTCTTGCCATGATTATTCTATAAACCATATTGAGTCTTGTTGTAATGTATGTAGTGCCATAACTTCTTGGCCATCATATTGTACACTTTTTTGTGTTGTTTTCTTTTCTTTTGTCATTTGTTAGCCATATCAAACAAACATCAGCAAGAAGATGCATTGCCTTCATAACCATGTTGATTGCATGTTCCATGATATGAGTTGACTATTTCTTGTCCATGCATGACTTATATGTGGCATGGTAACAAATTCTATCAATGGTACATGTACCATGTGTCTATTTTGTGTGGCATGTGTTTCACAAAGTGCTATGTGTGGAGCTTATGGTGCAACTATGGATTATGTGGTATGTGTGTTGCAAGGGGAACAAAGTGTGTCTATGTGGTGTTGATTACATAGTTTGAGTTGTGTGTTGGGTAGTCTAAAGGGTTGAACTGATCAACTCAATAATTATATTGATTCAACTAATTCTAATCCTTATGGAGTTATCAAGTTACTTAGTTATGTTGAGTACCATGTTGACATGGTCATATGACATCGGCCACCAAACTATACAAATAAACATTATGTGGAAAATCCATGGGGTTCCAAGTAAAGATTGCTCGTAGGGGGGTGTGTGTGAGACTCCTATAATGGTTTTTTTGTTCATGCCTAAGATCATTGATAAGGATTAAGTGTCTATATCCTTGATCTAGATATTATATACCTAGAAGCAACTTGGGATCATTAAGGAGGAAAATATGATGAATAAATTGATAAATAAAAATGACAAGGTCAACAAAATATTATGTTGCTAAAATATATTTTTTTATAAAATATAAAGAAAGTGATATTGTGAGTCATTTAGGTGATATTAGTATGTTTCTCATATGTCATTACAAACATTTAAGTGTCATTGGGATCAATTAGTATCCATAATTATTATCAAATGCACCATCATTCTGGACATTGGCGTTGTTTTCATCATGATCATCAATGTCATATGCTACATCAACATCATTTTCATCATCATGCTCATTAAGTCAAGTCCCTGGGCTAGTTACCTCTATGAATATTTTAGAACTCACTCGATTTCCATGTCGCTATTATGGTCGATTTAATGTATTATGGTGAATTATGTTTCCATTAGGACCAATCAATATCAAATAGTGCTATAATCACCTGCATCATTGTTATTGGCATTGATATCATCATTGTCATCAACATCCTACTAAATATTGTAGAAATCATCATTTCCATATTTACCATTGTCAATATATACCAAAATATCCATATTTACCATTGTCAATATATACCAAATTATTTGGTGCCAACGGTCTGTTTGGATAGGCTATTTAGCACCAACGAGCTGGTTGAGTAGTCATTGACGGAATTGGAGGATGAAATCTCCATGGGTTCAGGAAAACCATCCATCAACCATGAATGTCGTAACAGAGGTAGGTGGAGAGCTGTTGGGTCGACAGTTGAATTTGCATAATAGATTTTTTTGTTTTTGTTATATATTTTTTGTTTTATTTTTATTATTTTATTATATAAATTATATAGATTTTTTTCTTTTTGTTATATATTTTTTGTTTATTTTTATTATTTTATTATATAAATTATGTTAATTGGTTATAGATTATATTTTTAATAATTATCATATAAGTTGTTTAGTTTTATAAATTAGGATTAATATAAAATTTAATTAATTTGTGTTTTATATAAATATAATAATCTGTGTTTTTTATGAATATAATATTTGTTTTAATGGTATTTTTTATATATTATAAGTATATATATTAAACTTGGATCAAGGAGGTTGGTCGAGAAGAGTTGTGCACATCAAGAATCAGGTGGGTGGTCATGACGTCAGATGCAAAATTTACGTGGCCACTAATGCATAAAGGAGGTTTATCTTGATAGTGATGAGGAGAAGTCATCATTGCATTATACGTAGCATATTCCATGAGGTCATGAGGCCTAGATTAAGAGGTCGAGGAATCGAAATATTTTCCTAAAACTTCGAGATGGGATCGGGCCTCTACCTTTATACTACATATGGATCTGAGATTGGTTCTGGGGCAACACCATAGTTTAATTATAATCAAGTATTTGATTGGTTAAAATATTGCTCTTGTTGCTTCCACTGGTTCAATTATTATATATTGGATCAGCTGCTACGATGTGTAAAGGAACTCATCCTAGTGAAGCTATGTCGACTGGTGCAACTACTAGATGTTTGACAACCACAGACCATGAATATAGTTATATTGAACTTAGAAAAGCACCTAAGATGTATGGGGCTTGTAGGGACTCTTACATTGTTGAAGGATGAACAACTAGCTATATTGATGCTTCTAGCTAAGTATCGATATGGTACTTGTTCTAGTACCTAATTCTTAATTGATGTAGGAACCTAATTTTCCTTTTGCATGCGCTTAACAGGGTTTCCTTCAATGCTGTAATGGGGATAAAGATAGTCAAGAGAAAATTCATGCAATTTATTTATTGGATATTTAAAGATCGAGGTGCATGGCACAAATATTACTCATAGAAGGTAGAAAAATTACAAAATTTACATTTCATTGTCAAATTTGCAATTTTCCATGACACAATTAAAAATTACTAACATAAATGACTAATTCATATTCTTCTATCTAGTCATTTTTATGCTGTTACTAAATTAGTCGTTTATGTTAGTGAGTTTTAACTCCGTCACTTATTATCTAGTCATATTTGTTAACTGGTGAGTAAATTAGTCATTAATTTTAGTTGTTTATAGTTGGTTCAATCAAAATTGCTCATATTTAGTAGTAAACACTTGAAAAAACTATGGTGACTAGAATTTTTAGTCACCTGGTAGCTAATTCCTCATTTTGTACTAGTGACTCTTCACTTCAGGATAACACTGCAACCCCACAACAAGGGTCTTGGAAAAGGAAACATACTTGAATACATGTGTACAATCACTTGCTAGCTCTTGATTTGTCTATTGGATCGGGAAGAATGACTAGCCCATGGGTGAACGATTGTGAAAAATGAACAACCCCCCCCCCGTGAATGAAGAATGGATGATCAAAATGTCCCGCCACTCCCCCAAAATGTGAGGGAAGATGAAAACGTGCATGCATGAGGGAATGGGCATATGTTTTTGGGTGCTTTTTTTTGACACGTGGAATTTCCCCAATGCCCTGAGGTAAGAATAATTCCCCCTCCCTATTCTTTGTGAAATCATGCCCCCATCTCTTTAACGTTGTGGCGCATAGCTAGTTGGGGTATTTTATTAGTTTGCATTTTACATGATATTCATATATATATATATATATATTGTGCTTGAATTAGCACCATAAAATATAGGCATGAACCTTGATCACATATACAAAAAAAATCAATCAATGGAAGGTCCTTCGCCTTGAGATCCTTGCCATGATTTCATACAATATTTACATCATGTACAATAAAAATACCACGGGGTCAAAACCGGGGTGTTACATTCCCCTCCCCCTTCAATAGCACTATCCTCAGTGCTTTACAATAATTTAACAATTGCTACACTAGCACCGCCCTCAGTGCTCTGCAAATTTGAGCCAAAAAAGGATGTGCTAATTGCATGGCATCCTTCATCTCCCACACAGCCTCTTCAGGACTGCAGTGTTTCCTTTGCACCTTTATCTGTCCAATGGCACGATCTAGAACTCTTCCAATTTCTTGCTTGCATGCATCAACAGACATCACATGATCTTTTTCTAGTCTTGGAAAATCCTTCTCCTCAGCTTGGAACATTTCCAATGTCTTTGGAAACCAGCAATATCTATGTTCAAGCTCCAAAAAATGAGCCAATTCCCATGTTAGTATTCACAAGATTTTCCAAAATGATAGATGAATCACATGCATATGTATATTGACATAAAATCAACAAAAAGTTGTCAAGTGAACCAAATTATCATCTGCATAAGTAGCTCCTTTTGGTTCGAAAGGTGTCCAACTTGGCTTTATACAACCATGGCACTCACAACCCTTCCCCCAAACCACACTTGGGTGTGCATTAAAGGGTAGCCACATTTCTGCAAGCCTCGGATCACTTGAAAATACCTCTGAACTAAGGTCTGATAGCTCTGTTCTTGAGCCAAACGCCTCTTCAGGTGCTTCAATAGTAGTTCTTCTCAAAAGCCTACACCTCCTCTAGTTGCTTATCAAGCTAAGGAGCTTCCTTTCCGAACACAACGATTAATTTTAATTCATATGTCAGATTCATTCCTATAGGATGCAATCTATAACAATATTTTCAAAACCATGGTGGCATCATATGCTCATGTATACTTAAGAAAATGAATAACAACAAAATTTTGATAAGCAAACTAAACACTTATCTGTATAACATCTCTCAATCGAGATCTGGTCAACCTTGCTTTAGAGCCTAACACCTCCTTGGGTGTTCAATGGAAGCTCTAGTTTATGGGCCTAACACCTCTTCTAGTGCTCACCAATGCTGAGGTTCTTCCTTTCCAAAAACCATAACACAAGATATTAATTCACATGTCAAATTCATTTCCTACAGAATTTTTTTCTTACAAGATTTCTGAAATCTTATTTGAATCATTATGTACATGTATAATCAAAGAAAATCAACCAATATTTTCCAATTAATCCAATACTTATCTATATATCATATCCCAACTGAGATCCAATCAGCCTCGCTTCAGAGCCTAACACCTCTCTAGGTGCTCAATAACAACTTTAGCTTAAGGGCCCATCACCTCCTCTAAGTGCTTACCAATGATCAGACACTTACATAAATACATGCAATTTACATTAGATGTCATTGTAAAATTTCAATTATAGTTTTTCAAATATATTCCAAATGCATCCCTTCGAGAATCCATGTACACCTAGTACATCCTTCCGAGGAGCCATGTACAATGAGTACATATTTTCTTCATCTCACATGCATTACATACAATCATGCAGTTCATATGAGATGTCAACAAAATTTTAGTCATAGATTTTCAAGTGTATTTCCAGCACATCCCTCCAAGAAGCTATGTACACCCAGTACATCCTTCCAAGGAACCATGTACACCTAGTACATCCTTCTGAGGAGCTAGGTAATCCAAGGGCATACTTCCATCATCTCACTTGAATTACATATGCAGTTCATATGAGATGACATCATAAAGATTTAATCATATATTTTCAAATCTATTTCATGCATGCATGATTTTCCAAACATTAAACGATCAATAACATTGATAGTCAAAATAAAAATATGAATTCATATTTTTGCAAGGATGAGGTCATCCTCATATTGTTTGTCTTTTTTCAATGGGGGGAACTCATCCCCTACTTACACTTACTGACCAAAACCTGGACATCCTCGCATGACATGTCATCTTGACCCAATTTAAATCAGCCAAACAATCATAGTTAGCAACAGAAAGCTTCAGACATCAAGCAATGCGAAACAAGCATATGCATTGTTAGCATTATTCAAAACCCTCACAGGAGATCATAGTCTCCCATAATCACAGAAAAACATTCCATATGAAGTTTCAAAACCTATTCTCAGTCATGAGATCCTTCTCGTGGCACATAGCAACTTCCTGCCCTGGGTTTCATTGGGCACAACCATACTACTCTGCTCAGGTCATTCTGCATGAGTCTTTAGGAAGTCCTCATGTGTATGCCCCTACTTAGAAGGCCCATTTCCTCATGGAACTACAAGTTCACATGAATGCTTCCTCAACCTATACATAGGCTTCACTTTACCTGCAGAATCTTCTTTAGTGAGCTTCCTAAAATATCCTACAAGTCCCAGAAAAGATCTTATATCTGTTAACTTTCTTGGAGCAAGCCAACTTATCATTGCCTCAATATCTTCAGGGTCTCCATATATTCCTTTATCTGGGATAATGTGACCCAAATGATGAATTCTATCTTCATAGAAGTCATAGTTCCTCAACCCTTACTACAACTTATGCTTCCTGAGCAATTCAAAGTCAGCCTCAAATGTTCCACATGTTCTTGCTTATTCTTAAAATAAATAAGAATGCCATCAAGGAAAACAAGAAAAAACCTGTCTAGATACTTACTGATAACACTCTTCATGAGGCACATAGATGTAGCTAGTGTATTTGCAAACCCAAATGATACCACTAGAACATCATAAGATCCATACTTTACTCTGAAGGTTGTCTTATGAACATCTTCATCCTAGACTTTTACCTGTTGGTAACCAGAACTTAAGTCAATCTTGGAAAACACCTTTGATCTTCTCACTTGATCAAATAGGCAATAGATCCTAGGAAAATAATACTTGTTCTTCACAGTGAATTTATTCAACGGGCTGAAATAAATACCAATATTGTGTGTGCCATCTTTTTCTTTCATTATTAGGAATGGTGTTCCCCAAGGAGACACACTTTTCTTGTCATACCTCTTTTCCAACAACTCTTGCAGCTACACTTTCAGCTCTATCATTTCTGGTGTACTCACCCTAGAGGGTGTCTTGGACACTGGTGCTTTACCTGGAACAAGTTCAATTGTAAAATTGATGTCACTCTTTGGAGGAAACCTTAAAACTTCATCAGGAAAACATACCTGAATTCCTGCAACACATGAAGGTCCTCCAACCTAGGATCTTCATTCTCTGCTTCCTTGAAACATGAGTTGCATACACTCAGCAACTTTTCCCATATAACTTCTTCAACTGCATTGCTGAAATATGCCTACTGGAGATCACTTTTAGAATTCCTTTCACAACCCTTAGGTTTCATTTTTTATCCAAGCACTTAAAAGTCTTGTTGTAACAATAAATATTTTCTCTAAGTGCTCCTACCGAACTATTCCAATGAGTATATCATAGGATCCAAGTGGCAAACCATTTAGATCTGCACAAGGGACTAACCCATCCATGACCAATGGACATTTCCTTACCACCTCACTGAATTTCTTCTTAGTTCCATTGGCTAGTCAGACTATATATGATTTTCTATGCTTTGAATTCTTCAAAGTGCACGTCTCAACAAGTCTAGGGGTGATATAGCCATGAGTCAATCCAGGGTCAATCAAAATAGAAATAGTCTATTAAAAAAACTCACCCTCCATCTCTTTTAACTGATGCCCAGAGTTTATATTCCTTTGGATATCTGCCACACTCTATATCATGGCGGTATTCATCTAGTTTTTCTCTACCAGAGCCTTGACCAACCTCTTATTTTATTCTTTGCAATTCTGCAACTCTTCCCTTAGGATTCTTAGGGTAGATTTAGCATCTGGGGAATTCTCTTGTTCCCTGTTCCCATCAGCTTTAGTTTGATTACCTTGGTCATTTTAAGATGTCCTTACATTCCCTTCCCCATGTGGACAAATCTAGCACAAATGGGGTCCTCCATATCTCCAGCATTGGAGTGGATTTCTGTCCTCTTGTAGGTCTCCTAGATTTTCCCCCGTAGCATCTTTCTCATGTCCATAGGGATCTCGTACATCATCCATGCTGTTAATTTTCTTGGCATTGATATTCTTTGACCTCCTTGGTTGGACCAATACCAACATTTCGATTTGCACTATGACTTTTCCAAATATGTTAACAACATAATTTGTTAGAAAATGTCATAAATTAAAAGAAATTACTTATGAATTTATTATTGCAGGAACGATCGGTCAATATCGTAGTAGAGTTCAAATCACGATCAAGGTGCATTTCACTGGGTTGGCTAAGTTTAGCAATTCTGCTAAAGAGCAGTATTTCTTGTTGTAGTTTTCTTTCTACAACCAATTGCCTTGGCACATTTATACCAATGCTGCAACCAACAGTTCTATCAAATCACAAACTGGGTGTTCTTTTGCATTTTTATCTGTTCAACTTGGCCCATTTAGGCCCTAGTGCTACGACCAACAACTCTGATACCATACTGTCATGTCCCCTCCTGCCTTAGAGGAGAAACGTGACCCTAGTTCCACACATTTCATCAATGAGCATCCAACTAGAAGTTTAATCTATTCAAATATGTGTATAAATTTTCCAACTTTCCAATAGCAAATAAATTGATCTTGTTAGTGATCCATTCGATGATCTACAAAGAAAAATATCATAGGAGATCGAAGGATGGAGAAAGAATGTGACGGAAATCAAAGGTCACCATCCGTTCTGCACCTGGAAATAGATCAACGGATTAAATCAACCTGCAAGAATCAATGGTGCGAAAAGATTTAGTTTGCAGATAAGTGAGGTCACATCCCACATCCTGCATCCTACATCCCACAAGTTGTGAAAAGGAGAATTTCGAAATGATAATATGTGGGGAATAGAATTTATAGATGGACGTTTCTGCATCCCGCATCTCGCATCCTGCAAATTCGGAAAGGAGAGTTGCTGAAGGAAATTCAACTTGTTAACCGAATTCTTGGTAGATCTGATCATTCAAGCCATCACCAATCTAGAAATCTAAGCCCCGTAATTTAAGAATGCATTGAAATAATACATACACAGATGCATACAATTTCAATTATACAATGGAAGCAATTCCTGTTGATGTAATTGTAACTTTGGAATGTATTCACTTGTATTTCTTATGTATTGTACCCCAATGTTTATTTAGGGATCTTTCTGTAATGTACTTTAGTCATGTCATTCCCCGATGTTCCTATCGGGAGTTTCTATAATGTAAACAAGTCATGTCAAGTCAATATGGGTAACCCTCCTATTGTTCAAGGGTTAAAGTCCGCGTAGTTCTAGGGCACTAGCATTGTTATACTCACCTAGTGAAGTCGGCCCTAGTAGGGTTTAGTCAAGTCAGGAATTAGTATAAATAGAGAGTTAGCCTCTCTATTTATCACACACACACACTCACTCATTGCGGCGCATGAGTGAGAGAGAAGACACTGGGATTAGAGAGAGAGACTAGTGCTGTCGGGAGATTATCTTTATGTTTTCAGGTTTTACTTTTGGTGCTGATTCTATCTCTGAGGAATTTTCAGGGTTTTCTCCTTTATGGTTTCCCCGAGGAAAATTCTTTGTGTCTCTTGTCTCTTGCTTTTTATTCTTGTGCATGTTATTTTCTTAGTTAAAGATCCTAAGATCATAATGCTAGATTGAATGATAAAATCTAACATGGTATCATAGATAACTTGAGAATAAGACATTGTGTAGCTGCAGAAGATAGGGCTTCTTAATTTTTGGGTCTCTCTCCACAATCCATCAGCAAAAGTATGCTAGGATGACTCTCCATTGAAGGGCACATCTTTCTGTCGAAGTGGAATTCAATTCCAAACATTTTAAGTTCTTGGTGCGGGAAATTCGGGCTTCTTACAAAAGATGATTTTTTAATGAGCCCAAAATAGGATTTCTCTCCTCATCAAAATCTAATTTTAGAGACCTGGGTCAATATTTTTGGTTGGGTGAAACTCCGGGAAAGTCAAACCCTAGTTTGACCCCAAGCTAGAAAAACCTTAAATACTAAAACTGATAAGTTTTGGTAGATTCGCTATATCTCAAGATTGGAGAAGGATCAGGAGTGGAAAATTTCACAAGGTGAATATAAACTCCTTATTTATACTTTATCCAAAATTCAGCCTCATATTCTCTATATTCTGGGAGATATGATCCCTCCAAGTTAGGGTTCCAGCCTCTTCCAGGGTTCATCCCTAAACAGGACACCTAGGGAGAATTGATATATTTTGGGATACAAAGGTCCAAATGAAATTTTTGAAGATTTTTCAGAAAGGGAACAAAATGTACTATCTGTGGTCTGCGTTTTAGACCTAGAATATGAAATAGTCACACGTGGCAGTCCGTAAAACTCAGCTGTTCTGAACAGTCCTGTAACATGTCATCTTGGGAAAAGGATCATAAGTATCAATTGGTGAAACCAATTCTGATGAAACCTATGGTGTTGGAACATATACATGTGAGGATACCATAGGACTAAGTTTTATACATATATGATTATTAATTTCATAGATACCATAGAAACAGTAACAGGCTGTTCTGCAGAAGAAATTGGAAAACTAGGGCTTCCTGTTCCTGGAGCTTTCCTCCACTATTTTTAGAAAAGGAGTACATTGGATAGCTCAAATTGAAGAGATATACCTTTCTATCCAATAATATCTAAAAGATTCCAAGTTTTTAAAATTAGGGTTTCTCTGATAAACCCTAGATCAGCCAGCTTCGGAACTAGGACGAAGACCTCAAATCGGTAAGATCTAATCTTTTGCTATTTTCATTTGAGGTTCTCATTTCAAAGTGATATATCACATCAGCTTGATGATAAGCTTGGTGAAGTTGACAACTTCCAAGCATGGAATTATTTGATCTCTTTGAAAAAAATCAATTGGACACCTACATGAGTAGATAGGTTCCAGTTCTAGAGGGAGATGAGGCTAGAATCCTCACATAAGAAGAACTTGGTCAAGGCCAAGAAGATCATTGTTGATTTTATTATGAATCACCTTGTACCACAAGTTTATTCCCTAAATAAACCAAAATAAATGTTTGATTCCTTGACCAAGCTAGTTGAATGGAAGAACATAAATCGGAATATGACTTTGAGAAAACAATTGAAGAATGTGAAGATCCAGAATGTAGAGACCATACAGTCATACTTGACAAGGGTCTCTCAAATCAAAGAACAACTTGTAGAAGTAGAAGAAGAAATGGTGATAGCCACCTTGAATTTCCTCCCAAGATCATGGGATTCATTAATGCAAAGGACTATGTTCCAGAAGGAAGTGATTACTTCCAGCAGACTCTAGGAAGAAGAAAAAGCTTGACTCATAATAAGAGAAGAGAAGATGGGAGCAACTGAAGATCAAGCTCTCACCATCCAAAGAAGATCCCTCAAGCAATGAGGAATATGAAGATCTCAACTCTTAAAGAACCTCTTATTCATCTTAGAATTTGGATAATAAATGATGCTATTATGAATGAAGAAGACGATGAAGTTGAAGGCTCAAGAAGGAGTCTACCCACGAAAGAAATAAAGATAAGTATGCAATTGTCATTTCATGATATTGTTTTGTTATGCATTTTTTTATATTCAATTAGTGTATTATGCATGATAGAATGTTTGCATTAATGACAGTATACTACTAATATGCATGTGATGGGTAAGTATCTCATGGTGCTATACAACTCTCCATTCCTGCTTATCTAGAATTAAACCTCTTTGCTGACATATTGGATTAGTGCACAATCTCAATGCTATCCTAGTAGAGATGGAAGGCATCTAGAAAGTTTCTGTGAGATATGGATGAATGTTGTATTGGTTAAAATAGTTGCATAATCATATATCTTGATGCAAAATAATTTGTCATTTTGAATATAACTTATGAAATGTTTCTAATCATACAACTAATGCATTTGACTTGTAGGAAAGATTGCGTAAAATCACTTACAAGAAAAGAAAGATGAGACTTGTTTCAAAGAACGAGTGACGATAGTTCAAGATGAAGAATAATATGATGAATGAAGTTACATCATTGTTGCAGAACCTTCCATCCATGAAGAAGTAACCAAGAAGAAAGGGAAGACTAGTTCAAGAAGAATAATATCTAGGATGCAGTATCGATACATGAAGGGAAGTTCGTAGTTCCATCATGCAGTAGATGGAAACATCATGGGATACAAGGAAAGATTTGCAGAACAAGGCTTCTCATGAAAAGAAGTCATAGGCTACGAAGAGACATTTGCAACTAGTGGGGGTTGAGACACATGATAGGCAGAATCATGTGTGGAACATGATAGGTAGAATGATGTGTGGAAATGAAAGAAGGCCTTGTACAAGTTCAGAAGACACCCATGGGATAACACATACATGATGAGCTTGATGAAGATCCTAACCTTTTCTACAAGGTTGAAGATGAAAGCCTATAGAGGATGACAAGATCATATATGGGTGCAAGAAGAACTTTTAAAAAATTTCAAGATAGAGGATCTTGGTATTCAGTGATCCTAGATGGATACATAGAATATTAGTATCATAAGAAGCTACTTGTCACTCCGGTACATAATGTTTTAGTGCATAGAGTACGGAAGACAGAGGTAGTATGTTGCTCTACTTCAGAGGGAGTGACTGCAGAAGATCCTGAGGTTCAACATGGTATGACATGATGTATAGATTACTGATGACTCTAGGATTTACTAAGAGGATAGTGGATTCCAACCTTTACTTCAAGGTTGAAGGCATAAGACCAGCGATGCTCCTGTTATGTGTCGATGCACTATTTAGGCATGGAGGTGTGGCAGAATGCGGATGGAATATTCCTCAAACAAGAGAAGTATGTAGTAGAGATCCTGAAGAGGTTCAGGATGATGGACTGCAAGGCCATGACCACACTTATGGCATCAAACATGAAGCTATTGAGTGATGCTTCATCTGAGTCGGTTGATGCCACGATGTATCATCAGATGATTGGGTCCTTGATGTACCTGACGAACACAATACCAAATATTTGCTTTGTTGTAAACACCATCAACCAGTTCAGAATAGATCCGAGACATGTTCACTTGATTACTGCAAAGCATATTTTGAGGTACCTGAGGGGTACAGTTGATTATGGGCTCTAGTATGCGGTGAATCAAAACCTGGAGGGTTATGTTGATTCAGATTGGGTAGGCAGTGCCATCGATAGGAAGAGCACTTTAGGGTGTTGTTTCAGTATGGGATTAGGTGTGATCTCTTGGTTTAGTAGGAAGCAGTCCTGTGTGGCACTGAGTATAGCTGAAGCAGAGTATGTCACAGCTTGTTTAGATAGTCGTGAGGCAGTATGGCTGAGGAAGCTACTGTCTGATTTATTTGATATTCAGATGGATGCTAGTTGTATACATTCCAACAACCAGAGTTGTGTGAAGTTGTCGGAGAACTCGGTGTTCCATGACAAGTCGAAGCATATCGAGATCAAGTATCACTATATCAGCGATAGGGTGAAAAGAGGATAATTGAAGCTCTAGTATGTTGCGACGGATGAACATATAGCTTATGTGTTGACAAATCCATTGGCTAGAGTGAAGTTTGAATCCTTCAGGGAGAAGTTTGGTGTTCTCCAGATCGAGGTTCCCTCCAAAGCGAAGTGATGAGTCTGTGAGCCATTCTGACATGGTGAGAGGATTGGTTCCTTCCATGGTTAGATGTAAGGGCTGAGCCATTCTGTCATGGTGAGAGGATTGGTTCCTTCCATGTCCGATGTGAGTGCTGATCAATTCTTATGTGACTGTAGGATTGGTTCCTACATGATCAGATATAAGCATTGAATTCCATTCTTGGAATGGAGGCACCTGGTCAATTACCAGGAAAGCTTAGTCTGGTACTAAGGGCCATTCTAATGTGACTGTAGGATTGGTTCCTGCATGATCATATATAAGCACTGAATTCCATTCTTGGAATGGAGGCACCTGGTCAATTACCAGGAAAGCTTAGTCTGGTACTAAGGGCCATTCTGATGTGGCTGTAGGATTGGTTCCTACATGATTAGATGTGAGTGCAGAGCCCTTCTAACATTGGCTGTCAGATGTAACTGCAGAGCCCTTTCAGCATGAAGGATTGGTTCCTTGCATGGTCGAATATCAGTGCTAAGCCTTTCTGACATTGGTTGTTAAATGTAAGTGCAAAGCCTTTTGGCATGAAGGATTGGTTCCTTGCATGGTTGAATATAATTGATGAGCCTTTATGACATTGGTTATCAGTTGTAAGTGCAGAGCCTTTTGGCATGGAGGATTGGTTCCTCGTATGGTCGACTATAAGTGGTGAGCCTTTCTGATATTGGTTGTCAGATGTGAGTGTTGGGCCTTTCTGATAGGGTTGTGGGATTTGTTTCCACATGGTCATATGTGAGTGTTGGACGTGCCTTTCTAATATGATTATAGGATTGGTTCCTACATGATCATATATAAGTGTTGGGTGGGCCATTTTGACTTAGGGTCAGATATAAGTGCTGGAAGAAGACCTACACGGAGGCTAGGACTACAACCAACATGAAAAAGGGTTAGCTCTGTAGAACTTCCTATGATGAGAAGAATCAATAGATAGTGCCCGTGATGATGATCCGGCAGAGATGTGCCAGACTAGAGATGATCCAGATCGAGTGATGATCCAGATCCACTGATGATGATCAAGACCGAGTGATGATCTAGATCTAGATGAAGATGAATTGAAGATGAAGATGACAAGGACTCGATGATGATCTAGATGATACAGAGAAGAATACTTGTGATAATAAATTAAGTCGATAGAATACGTTCCTAGTTAAGAGGGAGTGTTGATGTAATTGTAACTTCGAAATGTATTCACTTGTATTTATTATGTATTGTACCCCGATGTTTATTATGGGATGTGTCTATAATGTACTTGAGTCATGTCATGCCCCGATGTTCCTATCAAGAGTTTCTATAATGTAAACAAGTCATGTCAAGTCAATATGGGTAACCCTCATATTGTTCAAGGGTTAAAGTCCCCGCAGTTCTGGGGCACTAGGGTTTTTAGACTCACCTAGTGAAGTCAGCCCTAGTAGGGTTTAGTCAAGTGAGGAATTAGTATAAATAGAGAGATATCCTCTCTATTTATCACACACGCACTCACTCACTGGGGCGCATGAGTGAGAGAGAAGATACTGGGATGAGAGAGAGAAACTACTGCTGTCGGGAGATCATTTTTATGTTTTTGGGTTTTACTTTTGGTGCAGATTCTATCTCTGAGGAAGTTGCAGGGTTTTCTCCTTTATGGTTTCCCCGAGGAAAATTCTTTGTGTCTCTTGTCTCTTGTGTTTTATTGCTGTGCATG